>JAYMFT010117349.1:0-13355 GCA_038088735.1 Panulirus argus
GACGGTAGTACCACCCTGGGCGGCTGTTGTCAACAACCTACTACCTAATGGGTTGCTCCAAGGGGATGGGATAATCCGTAAGTTAGACAAAAGAGAATGCTGTAGGGGTTGTATGTATTTAGACAGCCAGAAAGCATTTGACATTGTACTACATAGGAGGTTGATGGAGAAATTGGATCGTCAGACAGGACTAAGGAAGAGACCACTTCGACGGATGGAAGATTATCTTAATGGAAGGGAACAAAGGACGCGTGTCAGAGGAGTTTCCTTGAAATGTCCTGCGACCATTATTCTTCTTGATCTATGGGAGTGACTTGCCAGATGAACTGGACTCCTACCTAAATATATTTGTGGATAATGGTCATCAAAGAAATATAAAGAAAGAGAGGAGAATTGCATTAACCTACAGTAAAAGGGGACTTATACTATTTCTAAACTCGGCCTAATATGTGGTTACAGTTCAGTCCAAATAGATGTAAATTACTGAAGATGGAAAACAGTGAAAGAAGGACTCGATACTAATATCATTCAGTGGGAAATAAGCTGATGCAATCTGTTTGTGTGCGGGACTAGAAAGTTACCGTCATCACTAAACTGTTGCTGGAGTCCCACATTAGGAGAATAGTAAAGCATATAAACTGTTATTTGGCAAATATCATACTAACATTCAGCCATGTGAATAAGGATATATTCAGCAAGCTGTTTACATCCTACATTCGGCCAAAACTGGAATATGTATTTCAAGTTTGGTCACCGCACTTCAAGAATGCGCAAACATATACTAGAAGAGGGCAACAAAGATGATACTGGAGTTAAGACAACTAGTTGAGTTACATGAAGAGGCTAGAGGCATAATAGAAGAGAGAAGAGCAAAGAGTGACCTGGTCACAACCTTTTTAAGTCTTTAGCCAACTCGATGACGTAAGCAGTACACATTTTTTTTCTTTTAAAGATGCAGGGACATAACAACATGAGACTGAGCATGAAATAGATTAGATAGGATGAAAAGAAATAATTCTATAGTACAAGAGTAACAAGCTATGAGGTAATTAATGTGGACAACATATAGAAGTTCAAAATGTTGCATGACATTGGAGAGACGGACCCCTTGAGTGTGAAAAGTCTTCCCGTAAAATACAAATAGGTGGTTACACACACTGAGCAAGCTGTGCAGTGATTGTCAAGTTCCCCTCCCAGGCCTAGGTTCCTGCACAGCTGAAGAACGTTCGAGAGATGGGCCCCCTCAAGAGTGGAACCCTCACCCCAACCTGTAATATATAGGTGATTACGAATAGTGAATTACACAACATTCGGGAGCCAGCAGGGACCCGCACGTCCACCTCGTTTTTTTGAAGAGACGATGGAGGGATTAAACCTTCATCCAGCCCATGGTACACGTAAGGGGAGGGACGAAATACCACTGGAACCCCTGAAAGTAATATTTCGTCGAGATAACAGTACGCTGTGGTCGACTAAGGCGCAGAGTGATCATGGGACGTGAGGCGGAGTGTTGCTTCCACCTAATGATAGCGAGGGTTGACATTTTTCTTGCCCGTCTTACGATAAGCTTTGAAAGATGACTCGGATGATGTCTTGATTTAAGGTTAGTAGAAAGTTTACAAAAGAAACTAATTAAAGACAAGATTAACTCACTCAATATAAAAGAAAATAACTTTGTTGGTAAACAACTGAGCTGTCCGTCAACAAGGCCGACAAGAATGCAGTCAGAAATTATTATTAAATCCCAGTGTGTGCGGCGCATGAACTAGACTGTATCAGAATGTACGATACATGAGCTAGACTGTATCAATATGTACGGTACATAAGCCTGACTGTACCAATATGTACGGCTCATGAACTGGAGTGTGCTTGTATGTATAGCACATAAGCTGGACTGTGCCAGTAGGGACGTGAGCTAAATTGTGGGGATTTTCAACACTTTGTAAGTGAAGAGCTTTGGTTTGAAATTTTACGTAAAAGTCGTAAAAAAATTATAGAATGAAAGTTGAAGTTGAGAGGATCTTTATACTCAGGCCTAAAGTAGGTAAGTGTCGTGACGTGGATTGGAAATAGGGAAGAAATATTACAACGACTATAAAACTATGATCAGACATTAAAAGGAAACTAGTTAAAGAGTATTTTGAAGATTGTGCAGCTAAAGGAGGTGAAGGATTAACAGAAGAGCCAAAGGATGGAACCTCTGCATCCTTAAGATTAAAGAAGTTCCCGTCCCTGGTACAACAGAATCAAATGGTAAAGACACAGAAGTCACGGGGTTATAGCGAACGGATAAAAAAAATCGAAAACTGAAGAAAAAAGGATCAAATTGCATTATCATAACCCTAAAGTAATGGAAGCAGTTATGAAATAGAAAAAGCCATGGAAAAGAGAGGTGAGGTGCGTGAGGTGCTGGAGGTAAAATGGCCAGAGAAGGAACGAGAGAGACTTCTCTAAGAGACCCTGAAACAGATCATTAAAGGAGATGCCCACAACACAGACCAGAGACTGATGAAGGATAAGAGGACAAAGAACAGGAAACGCTCCTACGGCTCAGGAAGAGAGACTGAGGATATTGTCTGGCGCAGAGGAACGGAGATGTGGGGGCGTAATGAAATCAGAGGGACGTAGAAATCTACCGAATGAAGCTGTAAAAAGGACCATATCCTGGAAATTAATGGAGTGTATCATGATAGGCTTGATGAGGGAAGAGTACTCATCATCAACGAATGGCGGCAAAGTTGTAGATTCTTGGAAGAACTAGACATGGTAGTAAAACTACTTCTACAGGACTTTGCTGATCATTAAGCTAGACTATAACTAGAAGACACTGTGAAGTGAGAGGGAGCCAGACATAAGTCGTTGATGATTTCTGGGCTGACGACCACATTCCAACCAAAGAAGAAAGCGTTCGGAAGAAGTAATATAAATGCAGGAGTTATTAGAGGCTGCAGGTATAGTAAACTCAAATCTTTAAGACTGAAGAAACAAAGAGTCTAAGAAAGCACAGTGAGGGTACGAGAGGCCGATCAGTAACGATAACACATACAATGAAGATACATAGCCAGGAGGTACTCGAGCGAGTAATGAGACTTACTGACCATGAAGAGTTCTGGGAGGTTTCCATTACAGGGAGATAGGTCAAAGGAAAGTAAAAGAGAAAGAATCAAGAAATGATTCATACCGCAAGTAAAGAAGGACGTCACAGAGGACTAGAGAGCAGATAAGCTTCCATTCTAGAAAGAAAAGCAAGGTTGTTAAGGCAGTAGGAAAACTGAAAGCGGTATCGACAAATGCTGATACATTAGTAGCAAGCGGAAGAGTGATGGAGTATAAAGACCGAACAAAGGGAGCCAAACCCATAAGTTGATGGAGTTACTGAGATTTACAAGATATGAGAGCTAGCCAAATATCTCCGGAGAGATAGACAATAGCAAGGAAGAAAATGAAATAAACAAAGGAAATGAGGATGAGCCATCATAATGTTGGGGGGGGGGGGCTATAGTTCCAAGTAAAAAGCGTATGATTCATTCAAACGCCACATAATGGAAAAAGTAATTATAAGAAAAATTTGCATAATGTTGTTTTTGATATATAGTCCTCCAAAGAATCTTAATGGTCCAGAACAACTACCGAAGGAAGAGAATGATGGTTGGTGCAGGAGGCTGAGGGACGCAATTCCCAGGCAGGATAAAGCTCTGATGATGGGAGATTCCTAAATCGCAGAAATAAGACTGGAAATGTTTACATTTACATGGAGATAAAGAGTCATGGAGACACATATTTCTTAGATAATGTACAGGTTATTTCCTGTATCACCATATCACTGAGTATTCTAAGGTAAGAGTGGTTGATACGCGGCTAATGCTAGGTCTTATCTTTACGTATAATAGCACTGAAATAGTTAATATCAGGTATGTTACATCACATGGGAAAGGTGTTTATGTAATGTTTAGATATGATGACGTGGTTAATGAGGACATAGAAAAGATTAGATTGGAGCCTCGACCCAAAGTAAAATAGCCATGCAAACTATAAACATCCAAGCAATTTCTCTGAGAGCTTGCAATGGTTAATGAAATTTCATATTTACAATATAAAACACTGTGATAGAAGGCTTCGTAGAGCTATAAAAAGGGCTGGGGGAGGACAGTACATGGGTATCCTGGCAGAGAGTAGAGAGAAGTTTAGAAAAAGAAATGTAGTTGTATAAAGAACGTCAAAAAGCAAGAAAACATATAAAAAGACGCATAAGGGCAATTGGTTTTAATAGAAGGTTCCAAAAGGCTGAAGGAGATGCACAACGCATATAACGTTGGCGGCACAAAACCTCGCGAGAACCTGAAAGGCATGAGGAAGCGAGAAATGAATATGGCAACATCAGGAAAGAAAAGGGAAAGTTGAAATATTGTAGGCAAGGCAAAGGAGATCCCAGAAGTGTTTCTTTATCAGGAGCAAACTGTGAGTCGGAGAGCTGCTAATCAGGCCGAGGAATTCAGATGGAGTGATGCTTAAAGATAACCAAAACATATGACTGGAAGTAACGATGAGTTCAAAAGTGTATTCACAGTGTATTCACTGCAGCCTCGCCACTAATGAGACAGGACGAGAGGGAAGGCTCTGAAAGTATTGAAATTTTCTTAGAAAAGACATCAGTAGGGAACTGAAGGATCCTGAACCATATCTGGCACATGGATCAAATGTGCTGGACGGGGAACTTACAATGTTCTCAAAATAATCTTTGAAAAAGGAAGTACAGTCAAGGAATGTTGAAGAGCAAGTGTAGCGCCTATTTACAGGAAAGGAGATCAATAAATTGCAGTGAAGCACAGAGTAGTGTTTCTAAGGAATGTTGTTTGCAAAACGTTGAAAAAGACAATTAAAAGACAAATATACGATAACCTGTAAGGGAGAGACTACCTAAGTGAGGTGCAACATATGTTCACAGAAAAGAGATCATGAGTACAAATCTTTTGGGCTTCTCCGGAGGAGTGAACTGAGCTCTGTTTTGGACAAGAGAGTTGGATGGATGGACTGTCTGCTATTGGATTGCCAGGAGGCATTTGACGCTGTCCCATACAAAAGATTTCTAGAAAAGTCGGATTATCTTGTAGGGTAAAGAGAAACACTCCTTCTGAGGACTGAAGACTGTCGTAGTACAAGTGAACGTGGGGCTCATATCAGATGAGCCTTTTCTAAGCTGGTTGGGGTAACCGATGGCGTACTGCAAGGGTCAGTTTTACGGTCGTTACTATTCTTTATCTACCAGAGAAACTCCATTCATACCTAACCATGTTTGCGGATGATGTTAAATCATAAGAAAAGAAAGTACTGTGGCGGCGAGGATTGCCTCATAGGGAAGCTCCAGACTATCAGATGTGTGGATGTCAAAGTTAATTCATAAAAATTGCAGAGTGATAAAGATGGCACACACTGAAGCAGGAAACAAGCTGCTCAAGTCTGTGTGTAAAAGGGACTTGTGGGTCGACATTGTACCCAACCAGTCGCCAGAACACCACGTCGGGAGAATTGTTCAGGAAGCGACCTGTCTACCGGTTGATATCAGACATACATTTATTTACATGGATAGTAAGATGTTTTATAAGCTATCTAAACCTTGCTTTAGGCCCAAATTAAGATATACATCTTACGTTTGGTCACCTTACCAGAAGAAACATAATAGAGGTGGGCAACAAAAGGTTGTACCTGGAAGAAGACAGCTGAGTTACAGAAGAGTTTAGAAGCTATGCAGTTGTCTGTCACGAAAAAGAGAATAATCAAAGATCAGCTGACCTTCAAGGTTTTTAGATCTATTTGACAGTGTCGATGGTGAACAGAACTTTGAAACACGTAAAAACAAATGCAACCAGAAGTCATGGCAATAAATTCAACAGGATATATGTTGGAAAATATATGAAACAGATGTTTTTAAGGATCATTGTAATGGACGACCGGAATTCACTAAACGATAAAACTGTGAATACACACAGTATACAGAAGCTTAAGAAGTTGTATTATATTAGAGGAAGTTCAAGAGATGAGATCCCCCGAGCATAAAACTCCCATCCCGGACTGGACGAAGAGGTAGCTACACCTGCAAGCAAATACACACAAATACACGCACACACATTCATCCATAACACATAAACATTCACACAGGCACGAACACATACGCAGGTGTTCCACACACACACACTTGTAATAATCACATTTGCATTAGGGTCGTGTGACCAGGGAATACTTATGGAAGCAAGGAAACTTTGAGACGAGGAGGGATTCAGTAGGGTCGTCATCAGAGGTGATGGACCAAGGGATGAGAGAGAGAGAAATAAGCAAAGAGTACAATCAGAAGACAATAAACTGGGAATGTCAGAAGAAGCAAGAAGACCGGCACGCCCCCGCCAGTGCCACAGAGAACTCAGGAATGTTGAGTGATGAAGATGTCCGATTGAAAACAGTGTAAACAACTGCAGATGGATGGTAAAGATCTGATATTCAGTGATCGTATTTGGAATAATTCACTGTTGGATTCTTTATAACTCCCTCATCTCCATTGATAAGGCTATCATCAGAACATCCCTAACATCCTCAATAGCTCTGAACTTTGACCTAACCGTTACTGGTAAGGTCAAAGGTTAACTCTTTCCACGAACAGATACACTTACAATACCATTATTGATGTGTAGATATCGATAAAAGTGTCGGCGGGGTCCGTGAAATATTTTTGCTTACATTTCAGCTCGGAAGTTTCCTTCGACTAGAAAGATGATTTTGCCACATAGCTGCATTCCGTTCGGGAGAGCAATGTCGCCGTATAAACACTTGTAACCGGCTTTACCTCGCTTGTCTTGAAGGCCCGTAAAATCAAGCGCACCATCTCTGTGGAAAAGGCAATGTCAGATAGGCAGAGAGGGGGAAGGCCATTAGACATATGTAACTACTTAGAGGTCTTTTAATTTGCTCCTGCGAGAAATGCTGATGTTTCCCTTTGTATGGTAGTATCTACTGTTTCTCTGCTTCATAGTTACCCCATGATAGACCTAGAACTTTTCACCAAAAAAAAAAATGTCATGATCAGCGTCCCTCTGGAAAACTTTACTTATATCTACCTATCTGTCTATCGTATCTCAGTGTCTTCTGTGGTTTTCATTCATGTTGTGGTAGCCTCTAGAAAGGATTTTATTATGAGGAGTTTTGTGCTTCTTATATGTTTGGTATGGAAATAATAAACAACAGAGGAGCCAAGACAGTTCTTACCTTGGAGAGCGTTGGAAGCTGCATGATTTACATACACACACACACACACACACACACACACACACACACACACACACACACACACATACACACACACAAATGAAAAGCCAGGAGGACTCCATCAGCTTACAAGGGGACCTACACAAGCTTCAAAGTTGGTCTGATGCATGGATGATGAAATACAGTCAAGGTAAATGCAATGAGGATGGGACACATAAAAAGAAGGCCTCAATATGAATATTGTCTTGCTGGATATAAGCAGTAGGAATGTATGTGTGAGAGGGATTTGGGAATCGATATCGTCCTTAGCCTGTCGCCAGACCCTACAGTAGAAGAATAATAAAGGAGACGAACCGGCTGCTGACAAATATTTGAATAACATTCAGATATACAGATAAAAAGATATTTAGCAAGATTTTCACATCCCACATGAGGCCAAAACTAGAATAAACACCTCAATTTGATCAAAGCACTTATAGAAGCACAAATAGCTAATAGACAACGTCCAGGGGAGAGTTTACGTGACTTTACAATGAGTAAGACAGACAACAGGAGGCCTGATTGGCCCACGACTGGGTTGTCTGTTAAAGAAAAAAAAAAGAAAGTTTCACTTGGCAAGAAATTGTAATTCCGCTCAGCAATTTTTTTTAGCTATCACCGACTCCCCGCTGCTGCACATTAGCCTTCTACTGTCCCCGTTACCGCTGTCATTTATCCAGTTTATTTATGGCGTTTTTCTCAGAGCATACCTGAATTTATGAATTATTTGTCTAAACAACTTTTGAAGGTATTTATAGTCTTATCATTTACTAGGTCTGACGGTAATTAATTCCAGCGCTCAGCACACCTATAGGAAAAGAAGCTTTTTCCCACGTCCAGACTGCATCCTTTAGCTTTGAGATTTATTCCATTTGTCCTGGTAACCGTATTTTCTTGTATTGCGAAAAGATATTCGTGATTTACGTTATCGAACTTGTTCAGAATTTTGAACACTTGGATTAAGTCACCGCGAAGTCTACTTTTTTTTTTCTTTTTAAGGGAGAAGAGATCCAAACGTTTTAGCCTCTCTGGTATGCCAGATTTCTAAGGGATGGGATTAATTTTGTCGTGTGTCTTTATACTTGCTCTAATTTTTCCTCGTCTTTTCTATAGTTTGGGAACGAAAACTGGACTGCATATTCAACAGGAGAATTATGAAATGTGAGAATGGTTTCTAGTGTCTTGTAATCTATGCTTCTAGCTATGAAACATAACATTTGGTTGCCTTTTCTACTTGCTGATTGACATTGTTTAGTGTACTTCAGATTGTTACTAATGACAAAACCAAGGTTTTTTCTTCATTTACTTTTGTTAGAGAGTTTCTGAATAGTTTGTGGCTGTAATGTATATTCTTGCCTCCAAATTACATAACTTTACACTTTTCTACATTAAACTTCCTTTGCCATCTATCTTACCACTCTCTTAGTAAGTTAACATCTCTTTGAATCATTTCGCAGTCCCACCTGTTTACAGCTCTACCTCGTAGATTAGTATCGTCAGCAAATTTGGATATCTTAGATATGAGACCGAGTTCTAGGTCATTAATGTATATTATGGAAAGAATAGGACCTAGGACCGACCCCTGTGGCACGCCACTCGTTACGTCTAGCCATTCTGAAGCTTCGCCGTTTAATACTATACGCTGCTGTCTCCCGGTAAGCCAGTGTCTGATCCATGTACAGAGTTCACCGATTCCTGTACTTTGAGTTTATGTAAAAGTCTCTTGTGAGGTACTTTATCGAAAGCCCTTTGGAAATCTAAATATACTACATTAGACGGTAGTTTCTCGTCCCAATTCTGATAACATTAAAAAATTCTAGTAAATTTGTCAGGCGGGATCTTCT
The DNA here is from genome assembly GCA_038088735.1 of Panulirus argus. Taxonomy (NCBI): domain Eukaryota; kingdom Metazoa; phylum Arthropoda; class Malacostraca; order Decapoda; family Palinuridae; genus Panulirus; species Panulirus argus. The sequence goes on from JAYMFT010117349.1 coordinate 9,138, forward strand.
TTTGCGAAAACCGTGTTTGCTGTCCGATATAATTTTGTTATCCTCTAGAAAAATGACAATTTTATCGTATTATTTTTCAATCATTTACCTAACACTGACTAACTGGGCAGCAGTTCAAGGCACACTTTTTTATCTCCTTTATTATATATAGCAGTAACATTTGCTAGTTTCCAGTCAGTTGGCACTTGACCATCCGTTAGAGATTTGTTGAATATTCTTGATATGGAGTACATCAGCTGTCTCCTGACCTCTTTTAAAAATCTTGCAGCAAAGTTATTTGGGCCGTTGGGTTTGTTAGGATTTAGTTGGTCCAGGTACTTAAGTATTTCAGCGCTCTTTATTTCTCTAACCTTCAGCTCTTCATCAGATCCTTGAAACATTTTCATTGGTTGCGGTATTCTAGATATTTCTTCAGTTGTGAATGCGGAGATAAAAGAGTAATTTAGTATGGTAGCCATTTCCTTATCGTCAGTAGCTAGTATGTCACGGTCGTTTCTTAATGGTCCAACTCCTTCTTTTACTGTCTTCCTTTTTCTTATATGTTTGAAGAATTCCTTAGTATTTTTCTTAACTTTCAAGGAAATTTTTTTTCTTCCTCGCGTTTACTCCGTCTTATGACCTTCTTACACTTTCTTTGGATTTGTATTAATTTCTGGAGATTTTTATCGGTTCCCGTTGATGTGAACTTCTTATGTTTTCTTCTTATGGCAAATTAGTCCTTCTATTCTCCTATTCATCCATAATAGTTTTGAAATGTTGCAAGTTCTCTTTGTAATTAGTGGAATATGTTTATTTTCAGTCTCGAGTAGCGTGTTTTAGAATTATTCTACATTTCCTCTACTGTGAACATCAAGAAGTTTTTTCCAATTGGTACTGCGAATTTCGTGCCTAATGTTTTCAAGATTTGCTCGCCTGTAATCTGGGATCAAGAGTTTGTTGTCATGTATTTCATAATCTAATTATATCTCTAACCTAATCTAACTGTGATCGTTGTTTGACAAACTCTCGCCTACTTCGCAAGAGACGATTAAGTTTATGTCGCTGGTGAGGACAAGATCAAGAATGTTTTTACCACTAGTTGGTACTTTAACTAACTGTTTTAGAAAAGCGTCTTCAGTCAGTTCCGTAAGTCTCGCTCCTTCTCGGTCACTAGTTAACATGTTCCAATTTATGTTTGGACTGCTGAAGTCGCCTACTATTATAACATCTTTACTGTATACTATAGTTTTGATTTCATTGTATAGCATCTTATCGTCGTCTTCTTTTTGCTTAGGAGGTTTGTAAATAACACCGAGTTGTAGTTTACTTTTGAACTCGTCGGTAATGTCAATATAAAGAGAGTCGTAAGTGTGAGTGTCTACTTTACTTATCTTAATAGCACTTAGATTGTCATCAACGTAGATCAGAACTCCACCACCTACCCTGTAAAAGCGATCTTTCGTAAAAAGTATGTACCTGGGTATTGTTAACTCGGCGATTAAGTGTTAATTCTCAGAGTTTACCCACGTTTCAGAGATTGCAATAATGTTCGGTTTTTCAGTCACTGCATAAGATATGAGTTCGTCGCGTTTCGTAATGATGCTCCGGACGTTTGTGTATATTAAACTTATTTTCCTTGGAGTTAATTTCTGGACTGAATTTTCATTTTTCTTACTGCCGGTATGCGTGTTTGTATTAACACTTAATGTCTGCGTGTGCAGCAGAGGGAGAGTGACGGTTCTCCATCTGTTTTGGATTCGTGACATTACTCTGACCCTCCCCGCATTGGACTCTTTCAGTCTTGGTCCTTACAGCTACCTGAGAATTGACCTGTAGCTGTGCTAACCCGCTACTTATACCGCCTGAGTTGTCCCCAGCTGACCCTACTTGACCTTTCTTCGCTAATTCCTCTACCTGTGAAGCTACCGCAACAAAGATGGTACAGAATTAAGACGGCTGAGTTATAGGGAAGGGCTAAAGGTCTTCAATTTGCCCACCTTGTCAGAGAGAAGAGCAAAGAATGAACTGATCACAATCTCTTAGTTTTCAAACTAGCTTGAAGACGTTTGGCAGTAAACAGTTCTTCGAAAGATGTAGGGTTAGAATAAACAGTGGTCATAACATGGAATTAAGCAAGAAACTAGCTAGAAGAGATGTAAAGAAGTACTCTAACAGTAGAAGAGTTTTTGATAAGTAGAACAAACTAAGCTCAAAAAGCTGCATGGGAGTAAAGTTCGAGATGAGGCCCCCACGAGTGTAGAACTCCTTTCCCTTACACTCCAGACAGGTAATTACAAATATGTAATTAAACACACATATTCCCACAATGAGATCAGGTTGTCATGGATGGAAGGGGCATAAAAGAATTACATTCATTGGAAAAGCACCGACGGCAATTATGAGGAAAAGGTAGCACCATGGCAGTGAAGCCGGGCGTGCTGAGGCCGGGCCTGGTGAGGGCAGGCGGGATGAACCACGAATGGTGAGGCTGGCCAGAGTAGTAATCTGGCTGAAACAAACGGTGACAGTGAGCAATTCAAGAAGTATGCAAAAGACCCTGGCCCCAGTGCCCGTATAACCCCACAAGCCATAAAACCCCCAGAACCTAATAAATCTGTGACTTCCTAATATCTAAAATGCTACATAGTAGAATGGGTGTGGCTGGTATGAGCATGGCAGACACTGTGGTGTACATTAAGAATCTACGGACGTGTAAAGGAACATATGTGGAGGTGAACTGTGGCGCCAACGGTAACACTTGCGACACTTATATCCTTCAGTGTTGTACCCCAAGAGGTGGGTGGCAGCTGAGCAAATTATCCACAGGGCAGGTGCGCTTCACCGTGCTGATACACACTCAAGAGCACTCAGTAGAGGGAAAAGGAAAGGGTATCTAGTTGCAGTTATGTCCCGTCGGACCAGCAAGTGTTTCGCTTGCATGGCCTGTTACCTGGCAGGGAGAATCACGCGACCCGTAATAAATCCGTCAGTACAATTCACAGTCAAGACTGATTAATTTACTCTCACCTACAAATATTTTCCACATAAATTCAGGACCGCAGGATCAGACTCATACCCATAGCAGGAGAATCGCTAACACAGAGAGTGGTACAAGCCGGTATCTCTCTTGGGAGATCGACAGAATGGTAGAAAAAATTAAGCAAAAGTCACCCCAATCATAATACAGAGGGATTCAAACACAACAGACCTTTGGGTATTTTCGAGGCTGTTCGAGAGAGTGGAGATTATAAGAAATTCACAGATTAGTGTGGAACAAGTTAGAAGGCATATAGATAAAAGAAGAGGGTAACCTGTATATTGTCATTCTGACTAAGCAGGTTCAAATAATATAAGCCGTGGGCTTGAAGCGAAGTATTGTTTATGTCTGTTCTTAAACGTATCTATAGTTCTGCTTTCAACCGGCCTGTCTGCAAAATTGTAAACAGTCCTATTGGAGAAAAAGTACTTCGCCTCACTCGAGGTAAAACGTTTGCCCACGAGTTTGTATCCATTGTATTATGAGTCAAATCAAACAAATAAACTCTTAAGTAACTGGATAGATCAAGATTATCGAGACCTTTGATAAATTTGAATACTTGTATTAGATCGCATCTTAACCTTCTCTTTTCTGAGTGATTCAAGTCGTTTGAATTAATCTAGTAGGATTTGTTTCTCAGTCCAGGAATAATCTTGGTAGCTCGACGCTCTACTTTCTGTATTCTGTCTATGTCCTTTATAAGTAGGATGACAAAAACTGAACACAATATTCAAGATGTGGACAAACCAACGAATTGCAAAGAGTAAGGATGATTTCCTTGGACTTTTACTCGAAGGCCCTTCCTATAAATCCAAGAACTCTGTTTGCTCTTTTCCTACTTCTCTGCACTGCTTACTTGATATTGCTTCACCAGAGATTATTACTCCTAAGTATTTTTTCTCACTGATCTTTTGCAGTTCAACAGAATTTCCCTTTCGTTTTTACTACCGATATGTAAAACTTTGCACATTAATTTATTAAAATTAATTTCCCACTTATGAGCCTAGTTCAACACTTTGTGTATGTCAGCTTAAAGCTATAGACGTTCAAGTTCATTTGTATGTTTATTTTCCAACTTTGTATCATCAGCGAATTTTGATATCTTACAATGCAGCCCATTATGAATATCATTAATATATATATATATATATATATATATATATATATATATATATATATATATATATATATATATATATATA
>JAYMFT010117360.1:0-13355 GCA_038088735.1 Panulirus argus
GTGTGTGTGTGTGTGTGTGTGTGTGTGTGTGTGTGTGTGTGTGTGTGTGTGTGTGTGTCTGTCTGTCTGTCTGTCTGACACCACAGGCAGCTCAACCCTCGCATCCGTCACCACAGACTGCCCACGTTCACCACTGTCACCAAAGACTATCCCACCTTCACCTCCGTCACCACAGACTGCCCAACCCTCATCTCCGTCACCAGAGACTGCCACACCTTCATCTACGTCACCACAGACTGTTCCACCCTCACTTCCGTCAACACAGACTGCAACCCCTCACCTCCGTCACATCAGACTACTCATTCCTCACCTCCGGCAAAACAGGCTGTCTTACCCCATCTACGTCACCACAGACAGCCAAACCCTCACCTCCGTCACTAGAGACTGCCCCACCCTCACCTCTGTCACCATAAACTGCCTTACCCTAATCCCCGTCACCACAAACTGTCTTACCCCAATCTCCGTCACCATAAACTGCCTTAACCTAATCTCCGTCACCAGAGACTGCCCCACCCTCACCTCCGTCACCAGAGACTGCCCAATCTTCTCCTCCGTAACCATAGACTGCCCCGTCCTCACCTCGGTCACCACCGACTGCCTCACCCTCACCTCCGTCACCACGAACTGCACTGCCCTCAATTCCGACACCACAGACTGCCCCACCCTCACCTCCGTCCCCAAAGACTGCCCCACCCTCACCTCCATTGCCAAAGACTGCATTCCCCCACCTCCATCACCATAGACTGCCCCTCCCTCACCTCGGTCACCACCGACTGCCTCACTCTCACCTCCGTCACCACAGACTGCACTTCCTCACTTCTGTCACCACACACTGCTCTACCCTCACCCTTTACCACACACATCACCGTCCTCACTTTCGTCACTAAAGACTGCCTTACCGTCACATCCGCCAACAAAAATTACCCCACCCTCACCCCGTCACCACAAACTGCCTTACCCTCATCTAAGTCACCAGAGACTCTCCTACCTTCATATCCGTCACCACAGATTGCCCTACCCTCATATCCGTCACCAGAGACTCACCCACCCTAGCCATTGTCACCACAGAATGCCCTACCTTCATCTCCGTCCCCAGACACTGCCCCATCCTCAATACCGTCACCATAGACATCCCCATCTTCACCTTTGTCACCATAGACCCCCAATTCCTCAACTTCGTCACCACACACTGCCCTACCCTGATATCCGTCACCAGAGACTGCACCACCCTTACCTACGTTACCACAGTTAGCACCTCCCTCACCTTTGTCACCACAGAATGCACCACTTTGACCGCCTTCACCACACACTGCCTTACCCTCACAACCGCCACTAGAAATTGAACAACTCTCACCTCTGTTACCAAGAATTTCCCTACCCTCATCTCCGTCACCACAGACTGCCCCACCTTCACCTCCCTCACCAGAGACTGCCCCACCCTCACCTCCATCACCACGGACAGCACCCCTTCACCTCTGTCACCACAGACTACCCCACCCCAACTCTGTCACCACAGACATCCCCACCCTCACTTTTTTCACCACAGAATACACCACTCTGACATCCGTCGCCACAAGCTGCCCCACCTCCACGTCCGTCACCACAGACTGATCCACTCTCAATTCCGTCTCAACAGACTGCCTTAACCTCACATCCGCTACCAGAAATTGCCCACCCTCACATCTATCACCAGAAACTGCCCAACCCTCATATCCGTCACCACAGAGTGCCCCACCCTCACATCCGTCACCACAGACTTCCCCACCCTCACCTCTGTCATGACAAAATGCCCTGCCTTCACCTCCGTAAATAGAGACTGCCCCACCTTCACCTCCATCGTCACAGTATGCTCCATCCTCACCTACGTCATCACAGACTGCGCCCCCTCACATCCGTCACAATAGATTGCACTCATCTCACCTCTGTCACAACAAACAGTCTCACCCTCTTTTCCGTCACAACGGACTGCCCCACCCTCACCTCCGTCACCAGAGACTACGCCATATTCACCTCCGCCACTACATTCTGCTCCACCATCACCCTCGTCAAAACAGACTACACCCCCTCATTTCCGTCACCATAGACAGCCCTCGCCTCACCTCCTTCACTACAGACTGCCTCACCTTCACCTCCGTCACCAGAGACAGTCCCACCCCTTCTTCCGTCACCGCAGACTACCCCACCCTCACATCCGTCACCAGACACTGCCCTACCCTCATCTCCATCACCAGAGACAGCCACACCTTCACCTTCGTCCCCACATTCTGCTTCATCTTCATCTAAGTTACCACAGACAGCCAAACCCTTACCTCCGTCACCAGAGACTGCCTTGCCCTCACCTCAGTCACCACAGACTGCCCCACCCTCACCTCCATTAGCAAAGAATGTACTCCCTCGACTCTGTCACCACAGACTGCACTCCATCACCTCTGTCACCATAGACTGCCCTACCCTCACCTCCGTTACCACAGACTGCCCTACCCTGACATCCGCCACCAGATATTGCCCTACCCTCATTTCCGTCACCACAAACTGCCTTACCCTGATCTCCGTCACCAGAGACTGCCCTACCCTCATCTCCCTCACCAAAGATTGCCCCACCATCACCATCGTCATCAGAGACTGCACCAAATTCACCTCCATCAACATAGACTGCCCCACCCTCACCTCCGTCACCACAGACTGCCCCACCTTCACCTCCGTAACCATAGACTGCCCCACCCTCACCTCGGTCACCACTGACTGCCTCACCCTCACCTCCGTCACCAAGGACTGCACTGGTCTCAACTCCGTCCCCAAAGACTGCCCCACCCTCACCTCCATTACCAAAGACAGCACCCTTTCACATCCAACACCACAGATTGTAATACTCTCATCTCAGTGACCATTGACTGTAATTCCTTATTTCTGTCTCCACAGGCTGCCCCACCCTCACCGTCGTCTCCACAGACAGACTGACCCTCATCTCAATCAGCACTAACTCTCCTATCTCCACTTCCGTCACCAGAGACTGCCCCACCCTCACCCCTTACCACAGACATTACCGCCCTCACGTTTGTCACCAATGACTGCCTTACCGTCACATCCGCCAACAGAAATTGCCCCACCCTCACCTCCGTCACCACAAACTGCCTTACCCTCATCTCCGTCACCAGAGATTGTCCTATCCTCTAGCGTCACCAAAGACTACCCTATCCTCACCTATCTCACCACAGACTGCCCTACCCTCATCTCCGTCCCCACAGACTGCCCCACCCTCATATCCATCACCAGAGACTTCCTCACCCTCACCTTTGTCACCACAGTCTGCTCCACCCTTACTTCCGTCACCACAGACTGCATCCCTTCACCTCCGTCAAAATAGACTGCTCTGTTCTCACATCAGTGACACCACAGACTACCCCACCTTTACCACCGTCACTATTTTCTACTCCACCCTCACCTTCATCACCAAAGACTGCACTCCCTTACTTCCGTCACCACAGACAGCCTTATCCTCACCTCCGTCACTACATACTGCCTCACCCTCACGTCCGTTACCACAGGCTACCCCACCTTCACCTCCGTCATCAGAGACTGCCCTACCCTCACCCCTTACCACACACATCACCGTCCTCACTTTCGTCACCAAACACTGCCTTACCGTCACATATGCCAGCAAAAATTGCCTCACACTCACCTCCGACACCAAAAACTGTACTACCCTCATCTCCGTCAACAAAAACTGCCCCACCCTCACCTTCGTTGCCACAGACCGCTCTACCCTCACCTCCGTCATCACAGACTACCCTACCCTCACTTACGTCACCAAAGACTGCCTTACTGTCAAATCCGATAACAGAAATTGCCCCACCCTCAACTCTATCACCACAAACTGCCTTACCCTCATCTCCATCCCCAAGGACTGCCTCACCCTCATCTCCGTCACCTAAGACTTCCCCACCCTCACCTTTTTCACCATAGAATACCAAACCCTGAACTTTGTCACGACACAATGCCCCACCTTGACATCCGTCACCAGAGACTGCCCCACCCTCACCTCCGTTACCACAGACAGCACCTCCCTCACCTTCATCACTGCAGAATGCACCACTTTGACCTCCGTCACCACAGACTACTATGCCCTTACATGGTAACCATAAACTGAACCAGTCTCACCTCCGTTACCAAGAACTGCCCCACCCTCATCTCCGTCACTGCAGACTACCTAACCCTCACCATCTTCACTACAGACTGCCCGACCCTAATCTCCTTCACCAGAGTGCCCTACCTTCATATTCGTCACCACAGACTGCCCCACCCTCACCTCCGTCACTACGGACAGCACGCCTTCATCTCTCTCAGCACAGACTGCCCCACCCTAACATCCGTCACCAAAGACTGCCCCACCCTAGCCTCCGTCACCACAGACTGCCCAACCCCCACCTCCGTCACCACAGACTGCCCCATCCTCACCTCAGTCACCATTACTAGCACCCCCTCATCTATGTCACCAGAGACTGCCCCACCCTAACCTCCGTCACCACAGACTGCTCCAACCTCACCCACGTCACGAAAGAATGTCCTGCCCTCACCTCCGTCACCACAGACTGCGCCCCCTCAACTCCCTCAAAATAGACTGCCTTCTTCTCATCTCCGACACATCAGACTGTCTCACCCTCTTCTCTGTCACCAAAGACTGCCCCATCCTCACCTCCGTCACCAGAGACTGCCCTGCCCTCACATCCGTCACCAGAGACAACGCCACCTTCACCTCTGTCTCCATATTCTGCTCCACCCTTACCTTCGTCACCACAGACTGCACCCCCTCACTTCCGTCACCATAGACAGTCCTATCATCACCTCCGTCACCACAGACTGCCTCACGTTCACTTCCGTCACCACAGTCTGCCCTACCTTCAAATATCACCCCGGATTGCCCCACCCTCATTTCCGTCACCACAGACTGCCCCACCCTTGCCTCCATCCCTACAGTCTGCCCCACCCTCACCTCCATTACCAAAGACCGTACTCCCTCATCTTCGTCACCACAGACTGCACCACCCTCAACTTCGTCACCAGAGATCAGCCAGACTCTCATATCCGTTACCACCAACTTCCCCACCCTCTACTCCGTCAACAGAGACTGCTCCACCCTTACCGCAGACTGTAGGGCCCTCACTTTCATCAGAGAAAACACCAACCTGATCTCCTTCACCAGCAGACTGCCTTACCCTCAAATCCGCTACCAGAAATTGCCCGACCCTCACCTCCATCACCACAAACTGCCTTACACTCATCTCCGTCACCACGGACTTCCCCACCTTCACCACCGTCACCACAGACTGCCCCACCTTCATCTTCGTCACCATAGACCGCCCCAACCTCACCTCCGTCACCAGAGACTGCCTCACCCTCACCTTCACCACGGACTGCACTGCCAACAACTCCTTCACCATAAACTGCCCCACTCTCAAATCCATCACCATAGAGTGTCCCACCCTATCTTCTGTCACCACAGACTGCCCCTCCCTCATATCCGTCACCACAGACTGCTCTACCTTCACCTCCATCGCCAAACACTGCCCACTCTCTCCTCCATTACCAAAGACTGCACCTCCTCCCTGCGTCACCACAGACTGCGGACTCTCATCTCCGTCCCCAGAGGCTGCCCCACCCTCATTACCGTGACCAGAGACTGTCCCACTCTCACCTCCGTCCATACCCTCTACCCCACCCTCACCTCCATTACCAAAGATCTCATTCCCTCACCTCCGTCAACCACAGACTGCCCTATCCTCATCTCCGCCACCAAAGACTGCACTCCCTCACCTCTCTCACAACGGACTCCCCTACCCTCATCTTCGTTACCACAGACTGCCGTGCCCTAAACTTCGTCACCACAGATAATCCCGACCCTTCTATCCGTCACCACCACCTTCCCCACCCTCACCTCCGTCACTAATGACTGCCTTACCCTCACTTCCGCCACCAGAAATTGACCCATCCTCACATCCATCACCACAAACTGCCTTACCCTCAACTCCGTCACCAAAGACTGCCTTATCCACATCTCTGTCACTACAGACTACAATCCCTCACCTCTGTCACTAAAGACTGCCCCACCCTCACCTCTGACACCAGATTGACCCCATCCTCACCTCCGTCACTACATTCTGCTCCACCCTCAGCTTCTTCACCAGAAACTTCATCCCCTCACTTCCGTCACCATAGACAGCCCGATCCTCACCTCCGTCACTACAGACTGCCTCATCCTCACCTCCGTCACCGCAGACTGCCCCACCCTCACCTCCGTCACCACGGACAGCACCCCCTCACCTCCGTCACCTGAGACTACCCAACCCCCACCTCCATCACCAAAGACTGCTCCACTCTCACCTCTGTCACGAGAAAATGCCCTGCCCTCACCTCCGTGACTAGAGACTGCCCCATCTTCACTTCCGTCGTCAGAGTATGCTCCACCCTCACCTGCGTCACCAGAGTATGCACCCCCTCACCTCCGTCACAACAGACTGCCCTAATCTCACCTCTGTCACAACAAACTGTCTCACCTTCTCCGTCACAACAGACTGCCCCACCCTCACCTCCGTCAACAATGTCTGCGGTGCCCTCACCTCCATCACCACAGACTACGCCACATTCACCTCCGTCGCCACATTCTGCTCCACCCTCACTTTCGTCACCAGAGACTGCACTCCCTCACTTCCGTCACCATACCCAGCCCTCTCCTCACCTCCATCACTACATACTGCCTCACCCTCACCTCCGTAACCACAGGCTGCCCTACCTTCCAATGTCAGCACAGACTGCCCCACTCTCATTTCCATTACCAGAGACTGTCCCACCCTCACCTCCATTACTAAAGACCGCACTCCCTCATCTCCGTCACCAGAGACTGCCCTCCCTCACCTCCCTCATCACAGACTGCCCTCCGTTACCACAGACTGCTCCACCCTCACCTCCTTCACTAGAGACTTCCTCATCCTCACCATCGTTACCACAGACAGCACGGCCCTCACTTTCGTCATCAGATAAAACGATAACCTGATCTCCTTCGGCAGTAGACTGCCTTACCCTCACATCCGCCACCAGAAATTGCCCCACCCTCACATCCATCACTACAAAATGCCTTACCCTTATCTCCGTCGCCAGAGACTACCCCATCTTAACTACCGTCACCTTCACCTCCGTGCCCATACACTGCCTCACTCTCGCCTCCGTCACCAGAGACTGCCTCACCCTCACCTCCGTCAACACGGAGTGCACTGCCCTCAACTCAGTCACCACAGACTATCCCACCATCACCTCCGTCACCAGAGTCTGCCCTACCTTTAAATGTCACCAGAGACTGCCCCACCCTCACCTCCGTACCTACAGACTGCCCAACCCTCAGTTCCATTACCAAAGACTGCATCCCCTAAACTCCGTTACCAGAGACTGCCCTACCCTCATCTCTGTCACCAAAGACTGCGATCCCGCACCTCTATCACCAAAGACTGCCCTACCCTCACCTCCGTCAACAGAGACTGCTCCACCCTCACCTCCGTCACCATAGACTGCCTCACCCTCACCTCCGTCACCAAAGACTGCGCTACCCTTGCCTGAAACACAACAGACAACCCCACCTTCACCTCCGTCACCACATTCTGCTCCACCCTCACCTTCGTCACCAGAAACTGCATCCCCTTACTTCCGTCACCATAGACAGCCCTATCCTCACCTCCGTCACTACAGACTGCCTCATCCTTACCTCCGTCACCACAGACTGCCTCCGTCACCACAGACTGCCTTACCCTCACAGTCGTCACCATAGACAGCCCGACCCTCATACAATCACCAAGAACTCCCCAACCCTTACCTCCGTCACCAGCGACTGCCCCACCCTCACCCCTTTCCACAGACATCACCACCCTCACTTTCGTCCCCAAAGACTGCCTTACCGTCATAACTACAAGAGAAATTGCCCCATACTCACCTCCCACACCAAAATCTGCACTATCCTCATCTCCGTCACTGGAAATTGCCCCACACTCACCTTCGTCGTTACGAACTGCCCCACCCTCACCTCCTTCACCAAAAACTGCCCGACCCTCACCTTAGTCATCACAGACAACCCAAACCTCACGTTCGTTACCAAAGACAGCCTTCCCATCAAATCCGCCAACAGATATTGCTCCACCCTCTAATCCGTCACCACAAACAGCCTTACCCTCATCTCCATCACAACAGACTGCCCTATCCTCACCTACCTCACTACAGATTGCCGTACCCTCATCTCCGTCCCCACAGATTGCCCCGCCCTTATCTCCGTCACCACAGACTTCCCCAACCTCACCTTTTTCACCAGAGACCACCAAACCTTCAACTTCGCCACGAAACACTGCCCCACCTTGACATCCGTCGCCAGAGACTACCCCACCCTCACCTCCGTTACCATAGACAGCACCTCCCTCACCTTCATAACCACAGACTGCCCCATTCTCACCTCCTTCACCAGAGACTGCCCAACCCCCAACTCTGTCATCAGAGACTACCTCACCCTCACCTCTGTCACGAGAAAATGCCCTGCCCTCGCCTTCGTAACTAGAGGCTACCCCACCTTCACCTCCGTCTTCACAGTATGCTCCACCCTCACCTGCGTCACCACAGAGTGCAATCCCTCACCTCAGTCACAATAGACTGCCCTAATCTCACTTCTGTCTCAACAGACTGCCCCACCCTCACCTCCGTCACCACAGTCGACGCCACATTCACCTCCGTCACCACATTCTGCTCCATCCTCACCTTCGTCACCAGAAACTTCTGTCACCATAGACAGTCCTCTCCTCACCTCCGTCACTACAGACTGCCTCACCTTCAACCCCGTCACCACAGTCTGCCCTACCTTCCAATGTCAGCACAGACTGCCCCACCCTCATTTCCATCACCAGAGACTGTCCCACCCTCACCTTCTTTACTAAAGACCGCACTCTCTCATCTCCGTCACCAGAGACTGCCCTCCCTCACCTCTCTCACCACAGACTGCACTACCCTCACCTCTGTTACCAGAAATTGCCTTACTCTCACCTCCATCACCACAAACTGCCTTACCCTCGTCTCCGTCACCAGAGACTGCCCCACGTTCATCACAGTCACCCCAGACTGCCCCACCTTTCCCTCCGTTACCATAGACTGCCCCACACTCACCTCCGTCAACAGAGACTGCCTAACCCTCACTTCCATCACCACGGATTGCACTTCCCTCAACTCCGTCACCGCAGACTACCCCACCCTCAAATCCGTTACCAAAGTCTTACCCACCCTCAACTCCGTCACCGCAGACTGGCCCACCCTAATATCCGTCACCGAAGACTGCCCAACCCTCACATCCGTCACTAGACACTGCCCTGCCCTCACCTCCGTCACCACAGACAGCCCCACTCTCAATTCCGTCACAACAGACTGCCTTACCCTCACATCCGCTACCAGAAATTGCCCCACCCTCACATCCATCACCAGAAACTGTCCTACCCTCATATCCGTCACCAGAGAGTACCCCACCCTCACCTCCGTTACCACAGACAGCACCGCCCTCACCTTCGTCACCACAGAATATACCACTCTGAACTCCGTCACCACAGACTGCTCTACCCTCATCTCCTTCACCACAGACTGCCCTACCCTTACCTTCGTCTCTGGAGACTACCTTACCTTCAAGTCCGTCACCACAGACTTTCTAGGTTCAGCATACTTGTTTTTACCTCATTTGCTATTCAACTGAGTTTTTTTTTCTTTCTTTTCCGAGACAGAGGAAACGTTACAGTAATATCTGGCCCAATACGTTAATCAATGATTTTCAATCATCTGAGAAAGTAAATGTACGTAAATAACGTAAATGGTCAAATAACTGTTCTCTTATTTTACAAGGCTATTTTAGCTGCACTGATTCCTGTTTTGTATGATGAAAATTGTAAGACTGATTATAATGTCGAAGTTTTTACTATGTTAGACTGATTTTTGTGTGAAGATGTCGGTACCATTTGAGATTGTCACAACGTATTCGAACAATAAACTTTGGGTAACAAAAGAACTAAAATGTAATTTAAATGAGATGAAAGTAGCATTGTCTTTTGTCAATGGAAATGTAATAAAAAATACACAAAAAGAACTGGACGTTGAGATCAAACATGCTGAATTACTATATAACTATATGGATTGAGAATTCATTTCGCACTAACAATTCTGAATATGCTTGGATTAGGTTAAAACAGTTGTGTGGCCATCAAAAGAAAGTTCTATACCTGACCCAGATGACATAGCTGAGTATGTGAAGGACTTACTCTCTTTTATGTCAGGTTTGATGATAAGGATTTTACAAAGGAATGTTCTGATGTTCTATTTATTAAATGAACCGCACACTGTAATTTCTCAAGAGGATGTACTATTATCTTTAAAATAGGTGAAAACTGTTAAAGCAAGTGTTCCTGATAATCTTTGTGCCAAAAAATATTAAAATCTTGCTGTGTACAGTTACATAAGACTTTACAGGTTCTATTTCAAGCTTCTCTTAACCAATAAAAAGTTCCTACTTCATGAAAAGCATCAAAAATTATACCTGTACCTAAGACTCCATTGGCTTTTCTTAAGAATGACCTAAGACCTGTTGCTTTCACGTCAGTTGCGATGAAATGCTTTGAAGTCATTGTTGAAAACTGTCTATGTAAATATACAGATTCCGTCAGAGATGCTATGCAGTTTTCGTTCTGTAAAGTGAGAGGTGTTGAAGATGCAATCATAATGTTATTACATCAAATTACACATCTTGACATGCCTAACACTTAGACAGGGGTTTTATCTATTGATATCAGTAGTACATTCAATACCATACAACCTCATATTACGTATGTTAAAAAATTACATATTCTTTGAAGGTAAACAGCAACCTCATTTCTTGGGTATATAGTTACCTAACAAATAGACCACAATTTGTAAAATCTAGAAATGTTAAATCTCATACCATATTTACAAACACTGGTACTCCACAGGTTTGTGTTTCATCGCCTTTATCATTTACCCTGTGTACAAATGAGTGCATTAGGAACTACGGAACCTGTTCTGTTATCAAATTTGCTGATGACCCTGTGATTGTTGGAAAAATAAGGGATGAATATGAACGTGAATATCGGGCTCATGTTGACGACTTTTCAGTATTGTGATGAAAATTACTTGACTTTGAATATCAAAAAGACCAAAGAAATGGTGACTGACTTTCGCAAGAAAGAAAAGTACATTGAACAATTTATTATCAAAGAATATCAAATAAATATCGTGCAAAATTATATATAGTTGGGCTTGATTATTGATGGTAGTCTAAATGGTGATTAACACTAAAACGGTTTATGGAAAATGTATACAAAGAATCCATTTTCTAAGAGTTGAAAAACCTGAAAGTTGATAGGACTATTCTTCCTATGTTTTATAAGTCAGTCGTAGAGTCAACAATTTATTTTTGTGTAGCATGATACTATGGATGTTTGAGTGTAAAAAAAAATAAACTTAAGAAAATTGTGAAAATAGCTAGTGAATTGGGTGCTAATGTAACTGCACTTGATGTACTACATTCAAGATATGTTTGAGATTTAACTGATAGAATGATGACTAATTTTTACAAACTTCAGAATAATATCTATGTGTTTTAAAAACAGGCAAATGATTGTGTTTATCATTGCAATAAACATGCAGATACAAGAAATCATTTATACCCAAAAATATTAAAGTCTACAATCTTATAAACTCAAAAAGATAATTGTTCATTGTTTGTGATATTATTGATGTTGGTGTGTTCGATAATGACGCTGAACCAAATCTGTTGTCTTTTAATGTATATGTATACTTTTAGCTACTGCACTTTTACATTAGTATTTTCTTTGACCTTGTGTATGAGACTGAATGTGTATTATAACTTGACTCTGGTTCCACGAAGAGTTTCAATTTGTATAATATATTACAAATTGACTAAATAGTGTATTAACTATAATTACTATTTGAAGAGATGATACGTAAATAATTCCTTTATATTCTAGTACCTATACATAAGATTTCATTTAGCAATGAATACATTTTTAACAGTATAGATTGAATTCCCAGGGGTGCTGAAGCCCTTGGATGGATTGCTGCTATTTTAAGACATCAATCCATAATGATCTGGTCCATACTCTACTCCTCCCTTCACCTCATCCACTGGATGTTGGTAATTATTTCTCCTTTGTAACTGGAGCTCGTTTAAGATCGTTATAATGGATTAAGTATCACAGTGCATCATCAAACTGACGTTGTTCATGGTTTTAGTCTTGAAAGTGCAACACTTGTAGTGGGAGAATCAGACTGAGTCTAAAGCAGCTCAAGAACTTGCACACTGATGATGTTAGGTCAGAGTTGCGGCACCACATATCCCCACTTGATTCACTCTTCTCGACGTCCTGGGTGTTGTTGCCTGGCCTGGCTCCTCATCCTGAGATGTTTTCTCTTTCCCCAATATGGAGCATGGTTGAGGTGTGCCACATGATGATTTTAAATCGGATGCGCTTTTGAAATGTTTTTGACTAAATAACGTTTTTCTCACTGAAATAGGTTTCAGCTCTGTTGTATCAACACGAAACAAAAAATGCAGATTTCTGCCCTGTAACATTTGTAGGAAAGCTAGCGTGTGCGTTGTAATATTTGTAGGATAGTACTACCGTCAGATAGTTGACGTTTACTGTGCATGATTTATTTTCTCTTTTACGATGGCAAGAATGCATGATCATCACGAATTTTGAACTAGAACTAATGAGAGCAAAAAAAGAAAAATCCCACAAACGATTCCTTATAACTCGTTATTGTATATAAAATACCTCAGGGAGAATGAAAGAGATAGGGGTGAAATAGACAATATAACAAACTCGACTGAAATCCGTAATTTTATATATCCAATGAATCATACCATAAATCAATCACTGTATGAGTGACTTTGTGACATTGTCTCACACACTGTTAAGAAACAAACTTATCGAGAACTTAACGTTGCTTTCTTGTTGAGTATTCTGTTTCATCACAAAGTGTTTTACACTTATTTCGTAATAATAGTCAAAACATTTCACACGTGAAGACAACTCTCCTGTTACATTTATAACACAGATGCTAAATTTTTCTTACGGCTAAGAGAAGAGTTTTCATAACCAAGAGAAATATAACTTACACAGTGCAAGGAAATTGAGCTGTACCGCCGTAACCTGGGGATACAGTGGCTGACTCTACCAGTGTTGCCGAGGTTTATATATGCTGGAAGAAGGGACGCGCAACTCTCATTAGTTAATCAATAGACGCGGATATCAAGC
>JAYMFT010117370.1:0-13354 GCA_038088735.1 Panulirus argus
ATATATATATATATATATATATATATATATATATATATATATATAACAACATCCTGTTTTACGGACATGCCGGGGCAGAAGACACGATACAAACGAGCGTAAATAGACGCCATCACGGAATAGCCAGTGTACTGAGACGCGCCGCTCGCTCGACCCCCCCCTATTTCATTTGACCTTTATAAATAGGAACTTCCTCTCTGAATACACCTCTCCTGTTCTCTGTTTTATCTCTGAGCCTTTTCCTTCCTTCCTTCTCTCCACTGTGTATTTCTCTGGCTGTCTGTCTATCTGTGTATCTCTCTATTTCCCAAGTGTGAATTCGTGTTTCCCTGCCCTCTTGCACATCCTGTTAATGTTAAAGGAAATCACACGTATTACTAATGCATTATTCTCTCTGCTTTAACATTCATATACAAAGAGAATGATAAAGGAGTGCGAGGAAGGAGCAAAGTCTCTAGTGTAGAATATATTTTAGGGAAAGGTCTGGTTAGGTTGGTACCTAAATGTTAAAGCTTTGGACGTTCAACCTGATTATGAAAATTATGTCGACTCAAAAGTTGACAAATAGCCTTCATTGCCTTCATTTATTCATACATTCACAACATCTTCTAAATAACCGTTGTATTCACAACACCTTGTAGATAGATACTGCTGTAGAATTTTTTTACGGGTCTTATACAAGCGATTGCAGTTTGATATTTAAATTAAGCTTTTTTTTTTTGTCATAGACTACAGAGACAAATGCAAATCTTGTTTCATTTTTTTTTCACGCACCACTACTGACTTGATCTGTTGTGTCGAAATTGTGTACACAGATTTTCCTCATTCATTATTCATCATTTCACAACGTTACTCAATTCTTGCGCTCACAATCACTGTGTCCTACCCAACGCCCTCCTGACCTTACACAATCCCGCTGACTGACTCATCGCTAATAGTACTTCTGCCTCACATCTTGTGTCTCACCTGACTGGAATGGGAGTGCATTGTCCCACACGCTCTCTCTCCCTCCACGCACGCGTGATTTGCATACACGAGAAAGCCTCATTGTGAGGGCTAGTTCAAGAAGATATTCATCTTATATTGCTAACATTGTTTGTCCCTGAAAACAAAGTCCACGTAAGTGGATATGATAGTATTTCTTGACTGATCAAAACGGATTTTCACACTTCAGAAACTGTTCAGTTTGGTGCTGGCGTTAAACAATCGAATGAGTGTCAGATCAAATGAGAAGATTACTAGACAAATAAGCAAGCCAGCCGGTCCGTGAGCGTTGATGAATCTTGAGAAACTATCTTTTAAACCCCCACGTAAGAAAAGAAACTGCACTGCCGGGCGTACGACTCCTTCCTTGCTCCAGTGACCTTGTCCCCCTTACAGTGTGACCTCCTTGGGCCGCATGTGCCATCTATCTACACTGGTCTGATGCAAACTTTGATTTAAGTGACTGCTCGAGCAGATAGGGAAATCGGACGGTGAACACATGCAATTGCTAGGTGTACCAATACAGGAAACGTTGCAATTTTTAATTACTATATTCAGCTACGAAAGCGAGACTGCTTTAGACTGGAGAATGTGTTTTAACATACGACTCTGAACCAATCTACTTCAGAAGACTGACTTCGTCTATTAAAATGTAGCCTTTTTAATAAGCTGTTTCATTACGTTGATTTTAAATTTGTTCTACTCTGTCCTCCATAGAAGTGGGGTCTTTTAATATGGCTCGAGTCCTGAATTACCTACATCAACTGTTAGGTTTTGTAAGACGAGGGATATATCAATATATCAGTAATGTCAAATCTGGATTGCTTGCAGTGTCCTTCGGGATACAGATTCACAGTCGACTAGGCTCTGTTGATATAAGAGTCCTGCCAGTATATTAGATCTGTGTGATTCGTTTGTCCTTCAAAATATGAATTCAAGATCACGACGCAGAACGATATATCTTTTTATCATGATCAGAGTATAAGGATATGACAGCGCCTTACAGGAAGTTTCGGGTCTCAGTTGTTAATATTCATTTTTTTTAATGTATCACAAACTCCTTGCAGCTTTTTTTTTTTTAACTTAAATTAGCAGCCTTGAAAGGTCTTGACAGGAAAATAATTCCTAAAATAACTCCATTGTATCGTTCTCTTTAGATCTCTGAGAGGAACAATAGAAGTGTGTGTGTGTGTGTGTGTCTGTGTGTGTGTGTCTCTGTGTCTGTGTGTACGAAACCGTTCAACATCCGCGATTTCACTCAAGACTCGATATAAAACGTCGTACATTTGAACACTCTGTTCAGTTCCTCTCACCTCTGTGCGTTAGAGTTCCTGTTGAACACTCGGACTTTATAAAGTGAATCAGATCTCTCTCGGGGGGGTGGTCTTCAGTGCATACGCAAACCCCACCGATCGAAGCAATTTGGTACCCCCACTTTTGATATTCTTGCGTGCAATCGCTCTGCAACTGTACGTTCTCAACGGACCGTGTTCTGTGTAGTGCTGTGAACGCTGTTCGCTTTCTACTGCACACCCTGTGGAACTTCCTTTCCTGCTCCAGGCATGCCTTCATGTGGACTCCGGTTTCACTCCGGAGACAAAGAGGACATAGCTGACTACCTTGGCAGACGTAAGACTCGTATTTCGTCTTTTCATAAATGAAGTGAAGTTGTTAAGTATGGCTCCCCGAGTCGTACAGTGAATCAGATGTGTTCGATGCGTTATTAAAAAACAAGACCATTGTTCCAATCATATTGACTATTTACCGAAGATATTTCTACACCAATGATACTGTGTTTAACAGAAGACTAAGTCCACATAAATTTCCATAACTTAAATTTGTGTCCAAGTAATATTTTGTGACGACATGGAAACAAAGACGTTAAAGGTGTGCAACCCACATTACATTTACAAATTCTTTTGATACTCCAGGTAATAGAGGAAAACTACATATCTTAGGTTTTAACTTGTATGAAAAATGAAAATTTCAAAATCTATTTTGCGTACGTAGAGATAGTCTGTGTGGTGACTCTTCGTAGGCATAGAAACAATGAAGATATTTTGATTTCAAATCAGTGCACACCAACTTTTTTCCCAACAAAATATTAACAGCTTTGGTTATAAATTCAATATTAAACACGCGCAATTACTTTTCGAAATTTGATACTTGTGCGTAAAATTTTCAAGGTTACACAATTGACACAATAATTCCGAAAAATGGCGTTTTATTACTCTCAAATTATCAAACAAGCAAACAGCAATGCACATTATTTTGATAATGAAGTAAAGAAAATAATTTTCGTGTGGCTGACTACAGTGGGCATACAGCAGAACCTAATAAGGTATAATATAATTTCAATCCATCACCAACAGTACGAATTAACGCCTTTTTAGCTAATAACATCAACTAATTCTGTGTGAATCTATATTTCCCATTACTTAAAAGTAGACAACCTGTCTCCTCATATCTAGCTCCCTGCTTGTGCACCAGTGTACCGTCATGTTCAAAAGGGTTGTTTGTACCGTCGTGTTCAAAAGGTTGTTCGTCTGAACTCAACGACTTAACATTGCCACTAAAAAAAAAAAAATACCTTCTAAAAGAAACTGTGATTTCACTTACGAAAACTGAATTGTGTGTCGGGGTTTATATTGCCTCGCAGACCGAGCATAAGCTCAACGTGACAAAACCACCACTGGCTGGTGAAATTACTGACTCAGCGCATTCAACCTTGGGCGAATTGCTGCTTTCTGGGCCAACAGATGACACCAAAATTCTTTCTTAAAAATAAAAAAAAGAAAATAAAACTGTCAAGCCAACCCAAGTATTAGTAGGAATCCGAAAGTCAAACAATAGCAACGAATGCAAGGAAATGTCCAAGAAATCATAGAGTAGCGTTTATCACGTCGGTAACTACAAAAGAATGTGTGAATAATCCTAAAAAAAAAAAAAAAAGACTGAGGCCCACAGCGCACAAGTAATAAAAGCGGAAGTGTTGGAGGTACAGGCCGGCTGAACAATAGCTTGATTTCCCCGTTAATAAAAGTGTACGGTAAACGAGACGCTTTGGTGAGCTAGGGGCAAGGGTTTCCTCTACCCGAGCACAAGGAATATGGAGTTGGTTTTTCTGTGTTGTCCGCAAGAGAAGCTTTACTAAGGCTTTTATCCATCATCAAAAAATCACTGCCGTAACTATCAATTATGCATCATATTCTCAGGCGTAAACCTCCTTCGTCTCATTTAGTATTCAAGATGATGATAAATTGACATGCTTAGTCCAGGCAACGACTGATAATCACTAACGATGTCGACATGATGTGATGTAATGCTATGAGCTGTGTCGTCATGGAGGGGGGGAAATTTATGGCCAGTCCATCGTTTAAAATATTAATTTGCTTATCCCTTAGGCAGGAAAGATAGAAGTCTAACTCCCTATTCCCCGCGTGTCGGAAAAGGCGACTAAAAGAAATCCCTGACGCTACCTCGTCAACGCGGGAAACGACGATCAAATATGGGGTGGGGGGTGAGGTTGGAATTATTTGCTGAATGAATATCTTTAATCACAGTTGTACTTCTTCTGATCTTTAAGGGGAAGGTCCTTATATTTCCATAGTCTATGGGCGATTTGAGCGAAGATAATTGAATAAGGTTAGCAAATACGTTGGACTAAAGCAACTGACACAAGATTAAACGTTAAGTGACACTATAAGATACAAAAGAACATCATTATCTGCATATTCAGTATTGTTTTTAACCTTCAGGATAAAATGGCATTCGTAGATGTAAGAATGTACGTTTCGAAAATCATCCTACGTGGTTATTTACCACGCCTGATCGTCAACCAACAGGATTTTCAGTTATAATAAACTCCGGTGAGGCTTTTAGGGTGAGTATTGTGCCAGGAATGCAAGACGGAACCGAGATGACTTGGGGGAAACTGTGTCTTCTGTAGACAAGTGGTCAGTGCCGGTGACATTAACGATATTTTCGGAATGGTTTACAGTGATTACCGAGATGTGAAAAACAAACCTTATATTGCAATATAATATTCTGATCTCATTCAGTTCATATCTATGTTACGTATATGAACTTTCCATATAAAAAAACAATAATTATCCTTCATTCTTCTAAGCATCAGTTATCCAACTATACGCTGAAATGCACCGTTGGTCCGCTTGTTCACAATAAACCATTTAAATTTCAAAACTGGACAGTAAGTGACATATGACGTATTTATCCCCACGTATGTGGTGGGGGGGAGGGGGATGTATCCAATTCAGTGAATTGCACTTTTGCATCAGATTCTAAGCATGTTCTCAACACGGCTGCGCTATTTTCATACGAAATTCTCAATATATCACGAGGCAAGTACATTCCATTCGTTTGTGTGATTCGGCAGCTATTATGCCTATTAAAAGGGCCCAATGATCCGATGATGTAACCTCTGACCTGACCCTTCAGGTTAAAAAAGGGCAGCCTATTCAACAGACAAGGTCACACCGTCGTCTTATAGGGTCGTACCTTCGTACTCTAATAACGACTTCCTACCATTTTGAAACTGTTCACACATACACACACACACACTTCTGGAATAGCGTTTCCCCAGAGCAGAACTTCCACCTCCCCCATACTGCGCAAATAGGTATACATACATACATACATATATTCTGGTCGGAGCATATACATATATGGATATCCGCACGAGAGTCAAATTTACCAATCTGTCTCAAATGCATCTCTCTCACTTCCTCTTACATCCAGCGTCCTTGTGCTGCTGCACTTGCAGGATATTGACTATTATCAAGGTGGGGGGGGGGGAACACCTGACGCAACGACGCCCCGCCGTGTTCATCTGCAGTGTCCCTACTGATGAAGTTTAAGCGGTGGATATTGTTCTGAAGTTTTTACAGGGGACCACCTGGTATGGAAAAGAGAGGAGTAGTGCGATTGGGATATATTCTTTCATAACCTAACCTAAGTCAAGGTAATGTGCCCTAACGATACTCAGTGTAACCTCACTAATTTCTAAGTTAATGTAACCTTATTTAAGCTCATTTATTTCTAACCTAACCTAACCTAACCTAATCAATCTTCATCTGTCTCTAACCTAACCTAATCTATCTTCATTTCTAACCTAACCTATCTTAATTTATTTCTAACCTAACTTAACCAAACCTGTTTCAGATTTAACTTAATCCAGTCTCACTCACTTATAACTTACCCTAATCCAATATAACCTAATTAAACGTAATGTATCCTAACCTAACCTACCTAAAAAAATATTTAAAAAAATCTCGACTGTGATCTGCGGATTCACAACCATTTTGTCAAATTCAAGTACATTTCACGTACAGCACTGTACTACCTCTTGTACTAGTGGTCCAATACAGTTTAGGACTCTACCACCACTTGTACTAAGGGTTCAGCTCGGTTCAAGGCTGTACTATAATTACTTGTACCGTGGTCCAGCACGGTACAGGACTGTACCATCATGTGCCCTATAGTCCAGCACGGTACAGGACTGTACCATCGCTTTTAACTGGTGGTTCAACACGTTACTGATCTGTACCCACAGCCTCTATTCTGCTGAGTCATAGCACTCTCTTTAAGCAAGCACTGGCGCCCTTCAGCCAATAAGTGGTACGGTTGGCAATCCCATGCTCCTAGTGACCTACTCAGCCTTATGGACTTACAAGCTTTGGCTCAGTCCTATACTAAGCTAGTCTGAATTTATTTGTGGTTTAATTACGATTCATATGCTAGTTTATGATCTTGAGCTGCCATCATTAAACCTTCAAACGTTTAGAAAAATGTAAGCTAACCTAAAATTAACAAAACGTCTCTTTTCTCGTTAAGTAATAGTAAGACGTGCGCATGCGCAGTGGAAAGGGGGCAACCTGGTTGCTGTTGGGGTAGCCTTGTTTTAAGCGGTTGATGGCCAAGTCAGCTGCTCCTGGTCAGTCGGGTGGCCTTACCCTAAAACCCCTAATTGCCAAGCTGGTTAACTGCCGGGTTTAGCCTTGTTTTAAACGACCGATCAACCAGTCAACAGTCGGTTTAGTAGCCATGTCTTAAATGGCGGGCATTTAGCTTAGCCAGGGAGTGATCTCGTAATATGTACGTTCTTCTTGGGCAACTGGTTATATAATTACACATCTGGTTTACTCGGGGATCATAGAAGAAGACAGACAACCGAACTAATACATAATTTCTTAATATCGCCATTTACTACAAATTTATCAAAATGCCATAATCAACGGACATTAGATAATCGTCCTTGCACACATGACCTTGGATGATACTAAGCTCCATCTAAGTTACTGAAATGAAGTAGAAAGTAACGATTCTGTTAGATTCATAATCTCTGGGGAAATGCTAATTAACATCATATTGTAAAGCTTTTCATGCATGACCTTACTGAAAAGCAATGCCCGTCATATAATGAATTTCAAGCTCACAGTCCAGGACCAGAAAGACCTACTACTTTACTAATGCATAAATGAAGTATTTAACAAACAGTAACTCACAATAATATGCAAAATAAGGGAGAAACAGTTGAATATACACGAATATAAGAAAACTGGTTGTCTTCTCGTGGCTCCATTGTAAACGACCGCCTTTATAGCCACATCGTTAGGCCATGTTATTGTTTATCATCGTCGAGGTTACCTATTTTCCAGATCTTAGTCTGGATTATTAATATAATTGATCATTACTTAATTATTACTATTAATTCGTAAAGAAAAAATGTAAAATAATCGAAACTTTAACTTGCAAGTTTACTTAACGGCATATAAGTTACTATGTAATATGTTAACAAAATCGAATTCTACTAGATTGAAGTAGCACATATAATTATTAATTTCCTTTTATTCATATTCTCATCAATTATTATTAATATTAATTACAATAGAATTCTTTTTATATTTTCTGTGGGAAGGGATTTCGATAGTGTACGAGTGGGAGTGAATAACAGCAATCTAATCGCCTTATCAGCGCGAGAGAAGGATCGAAGTCTTCATGGCGCGTGTTGTCACACTGCGCAAACCTTCCCCATTGGCCTGCGCAGTGGGAGAGGCGTAACGGTTCGCCATCTTAGTTTATTGTGAGGAGGATCTTGCCGTGTTATCGCACTCGTACGGTGACATCTTGGTACATAGCGAGGCGGAAATAGTAGTTAATGATTTATTATAGATTCAGTTGTTTCCTGGTGACGGAGAATTTGTGATAAGTCGTTTTGTTCTCTTGTTTCAGTGTTTTGCTACGACGTACAACTTTTGTTTACTTTTCATATTTCACCCGTGAAAGATGGGGAACAGGGACGACGAGTATGATTATTTATTCAAAGGTGAGTATTTTTATTCAGTATTTTCCAGGTTATTCACGCTAAATGAGTAATGTAATGGGCATTGAGTATCCGCCCACTGCCTCCTTAGTTGACACAAATCAGCTGATCGACGTCATCGTTTGTCGGTCAAGTGACTACACGTCATGCATTTTTTGTCATGAATTTTGGGAATATAAATAGATATGATGCTCCTTTACCGTAGTATAATGCATAATTCTCTCGTTTCTTCGTATTTCCTAATATTTTAATACCTTTCCACTGAAATACTGTATTATTCATTATCATTACCGGATTTTACTAAGTAGTGGAGAGCTTTGTAGGTGTTGCCATGTGTCTAATGTAATAAAAAACTTAGATGGTGTAATTGAGTTTAATGTAGCACTCTAGTATGCAAGCTGAGCTGAACTCCATCCCAGACATTGCAG
This sequence comes from Panulirus argus, assembly GCA_038088735.1. Classification (NCBI taxonomy): domain Eukaryota; kingdom Metazoa; phylum Arthropoda; class Malacostraca; order Decapoda; family Palinuridae; genus Panulirus; species Panulirus argus. Next base: position 8,755 of record JAYMFT010117370.1, read on the forward strand.
GCAATGACTCAACACATGTATGTCTTGGTATTTTTTGGGATTGGAATTTGTTTATTTCGTTTGGGTTCTCACCAGCACGATGCCAGCAGAGCTGTCAAGGGTACGCCTGTTGGCAGAAGTATTTCATTTGTATGTCATGTGATATGTTTAATTACTCATTTTGAAGGCGTTTGGGTTTTGGAAGACAAGGGAAAATATGGGGCTAGAGATTGGGACACGAAAGTTACTGCTTTAACCTTTGTTTAGGCTCAATTAAAATTATACTATGTGGGTACCACAGTAAGGTTAGATTTGGGAGAAACCCTTCACACTGGACTGATTGCGCTTAAGTAGGAGTAAATTAGATAGGTAGTGTATGATTTGCAGCATATTTTCCATTACCCAGTCATAATGAATGTTGTAATAGGGAAGGGCTATGAAGCTCAGAGAGTGTGCTGGTGTAATTTACGTAAAAGTTGTTAAAGCTTCTAGAAATCAACAGAACCAATGAATACTTTTACGTGGCTTGAGATTTATAGAAAGGATATCCTACTGTATAATGTGGCCTGCTGTTGGAACTGCATGAAATAAATGCTTGTTGGGAGTCAAGACGGCTGCTCCTCCAGCCAACCTGCGAGTTGTCCTACAAATAATCTTTTCGGTAAACAACTACTTTAGCTGTTAAAACTAGTTTTGGATATTGATTTCATTCTGCAGTGGTAGTGTGCAGTATTTTTTAGGATGAAAGCTGTGGAGCACATGCTGTATTTTATTGTCTAATGTCATGGCCATTTTGGTTAGGGGTATGAGTATCATGGAATATAATGGGCTGATAAAGAAAAAGTAGGTGAAACATGTAAAAAATTAGTGGGACCTTTGAAGACTTGACATAACCATCCCAGCTGCTGAGATTTATAGAAGATATATAAAACAATGTCTGCATCTGGGGACCGCGTGGAATGGCTGCTTATGGGAAGATTGGACGGTGGTGAGAACGGCGACTTGGTCTGTTGTCTGTTGATATTCATCAGGAGTTGATGCTGTGCTTAATTATGGGTGTGTCTGGTATAATATGATTGTTTGAAAAAGGATTTAGATTTTAGCTACGAGGGAGGTTAGGCAAAGCTTTCATTTGTATAAGTAGTTCTAGCTTAAGTTAGATTGTGTAGCACTCACTGCTACACAGTGGAGAGAGCAGTCTTAGCATTACATCATTGGGATGGACGTTGCAGAACAACTGTAAAGTTCACACAGAAAACCAGAAAACTGTGTATGTAGACATCATTTCATTTGTAAGCTGGGTCTTTAGCAGTATTATGAGAGTATTTTGTATACCATATTCCATTTCTTTTGGATTTCAGTGGATTTCTTTATTTTGGGAGCCTCAATTTTTGCTGATGTAACCATCAATGATATATCCTTATTTGATGCAGTATTATAGAGTATTTTGCTAAATATCAGGCTCGCAAGATTTATTCACCCATCTTGAACCGTACAACCATTGCAGAACAGTATTAATTGATATCCAGATTTAGTTCGAGTGCTTAGCTAAGCTGGTAAATTTCCCACTTTCTGAAAAATGAAAATGTAGCTCAACTGAAAAGGCCATTGAGGTAGAGTTTTCATAGGTGATGTTGATTTCTACAGGTTTTTTCCTACTTGTACATGTAGTAACTACATTTTACTCTGATCCCCATAGCCCACCCTACATTTACCATAGGATAAAGCAAATAAAAGATTGCTTCAATTCATTTTGTGCCATTGTGTTACGCTTGTGTGTAGGAGATCCACTATTCTAGCATTTCTTCCAAATCCGTAAGTTTTATCTGTGATACCCCAAAAAATATTATACCAGACTCTTATGTTGTACTTTTACATTTTTACAAGGCCTCTGAATTAGGTTTAATAGACTGTGCAAGATTTTCTGATTAAGCTAAATAGGTAGGTGTCAGTTACAGTTTTTGAGGTGTTTGAAATAGTTCATATAGAGCATATTTGTGTTTCTAATGGAATTGAAAATTATGGATTTTTCTTACTGAAAAACACACCACAGTACGTGTTGTTATTTTCTGTGGCTGCTAAAATTTGCAGTTGTATTTTATGGTATAGTAATATTGTCATCCATCATATCTAATGTTAACAATGACTTCTGTGCCATAACTTTAGCTTCCGTTAAGAGATTTTGAAATTTTAGGATAGCAGTGCTTATATCAAAATATGGTTCATGTTCAAATTTTGGTTGGGTCCCATTTGCTACTAAAAAGGGCCTTAAAGGGAGAGTGATAAAGTTTGCAATATTCATGCAAAGTTAGTAGCATTAAAGCTACTCGTCTGGATTGGCTCCATGTTGCTGTTAGCTTTAAATGTTGAATATGTTATGTAGTGCTAGTATAGTGCTTAGAGAATACAGTATCAGTTATTGAGAGCTATATTTTATGGAATGGTATGAAAAAAGGTTTTAAGGTTTATGTATAAAGTGGAAAATATGGGGTTAGTGTAAAATCAGGCTTTGTGATGCTCTTGGGAAATGTTAACTGAATCTTTTAAAAACCTCACCTACAACACAAAATGAAAATGTAAATATACTAATGTTAGATTTGAAAGCTGATGGGAAGTGCTTGCTTGTTTATGTATTTTCTGATAGTTGACATATGGCTCCATCTTTGTTGTTCTTAGTCACGAGTGTGACTGGGACATTTTGACTAGAAGTAGCACTGGAGGTTACCAATTATGGAGACTCTTTTGGTATGACCACCCCTTTGATGGAGTTCTCAAAGGGAACAAATATCAGAGATATAGATAGATCGATAGATTTTTATTTATTTATTATACTTGATCGCCATTTCCTGCGTCAGCTAGGTAGCTCCAGGAAACAGACGAAGAAAGACACATCCCTCCACATACACACATATATATATACATACATGCACATATGCACATTACATATGTATACATATCAACTAATACATATATACATACATACACATACACATGCATATACACATATACATATGTACATATTCACACTTGCTCGCCCCCATCCACTCCTGATGCCACCCCGCCCCACGGGAAATAGCATCGCCACCTGCGGAAAGTCTGAGGAATGGGTATAAAAAAGAAAAAACTTTCATTTTCATTTTCAAAGCAGTTTGTGTGTTGCAGTATGGGGTCAGTAAGGTTTCTGCAGTAATCAAGGTTAACTCCAATCTACCAGGTGTCTCTGATGGCTTCAAGAAGATGAGGAATTGAAGAGGTGTTCCTTTCTTGAAGTTTAAGCCTCATGTGAGATCACAGCACCTCGAAGGGAGTCAGGTCTGGAGAATTCTCAGGCCACTGAAGGATGTTCACTTGTCTGATAACCATTTCATGACCTTCTTTGCCTTGTGACATGGTGCACTGTCTTGCATAATGAAGTTGCAGCCGTGGATCTCATAAAGATTCATCATGTGGTCATGAAAAACTTCAATGTAGAGGTTTCCATTTACTGTAATATTCTTGGGAAGCACATGAAATACCCCATGCTCTAACTCTCCACTGAAGCAACCCCAAATCATGACAGAGTCTTGGTGTTTTACAGTCATTTGTACATGATGGGGGGCAAGGGGATTCATGTGTGAGAGACGTCTCAACTTGCCATACGTCACTGCACCACACTAGAAAGTCGACTCACCGCTCCATAAGACCCTCTCCAGTCCTCAACAGTGAAATGTTTGTAGTTCCTTGCAAAACTGAGTTGAGCAGCATGCATTTTGCGAGTCAGTAGGGGTTTTCTGCCCAGGGAACAAAGAAGCAGGTCCTGGTGTTTCAGGCAGCACTCTTGGATGGTACATTCTACAACACTTTCGAGGAGGGAAGGATAAGCTTGCGTCAATTGTCTTACTGTGATGCCTGGATTTACCAATACTTGCCTCTTGATGAACTTGTCAATGGCTACTAAAGTCTTTCTGGGACACCCTGGTACAGATTTATGAAGTGGAACTTCACCTTATGGGATATTCTTAGCTTTTGCAATGAGGCTCTATATGGCTGACTTGCTCACCCCCATATGCTGACAAATCTCTTTCACTGACATTTTTGCCTCCCTCAGAGCAATTATTTGAGCCTTTTCTTGTTGGATGATGTTGTTGTGCCCTATTCTAAGGTGTGGGTGGGCAGACGTGGGACGAAAATTAAATGAAACAAAAAAATGGGTCTTTGTTAATCCAGCAGTTCATAGCATGCATTCCCTCTCTGTAACTTATCCCATGAGGCACTGATGTGCTCCTCAGTCTTTAGTGTTGGGATCACCAGAGAGAGTTTCCAAGTACTAATTAAGTGAAATCTGAGCAGTTGGTAGGCTGATAGACATGGAAATCCTGACGACACCCAGCCACACAACAAAAGGCCACATATTCCTCGGACTTTCTGTGGGTACTGTATATATACTTATGTACATGTACATGTGTATATGCATGTGTATGTGTATGTATGTATATATGTGTATGTGTATGTATGTATGTATCTATATGTTGGTATGCATATATATATATGTACTGTGCATATATGCTATGTTAGCTGAGACGGCATGGGCAGCTAAGGCCCTAATCAAGGCCATCCTATTAACGCTATATATATATATATA
>JAYMFT010117381.1:0-27456 GCA_038088735.1 Panulirus argus
TCTCTCTCTCTCTCTCTCTCTCTCTCTCTCTCTCTCTCTCTCTCTCTCTCTCTCTCTCTCTCTCTCTCTCCACAGCTTACATATGCCCTACCGCACTACCACAGGATCTGGCAAACCGCTTCCCTGCCTTCTCTTCGACAACACATCATGACAACACCCACCATATTATGGCACCACCCACCACACTCCCTCTAGCCACAAACATCAGTCCTGCTCTTGCCTTCCCTGTGTGATATGTGTTGCGGGTAGGATCCTGCTTTATGGTCACAACATCACTTCAGTCGTAAGTAATAAACTCTCTCTCGCTCTCGAGTGCCACGCGTCACAGATGTGAAGCGTAACGTCTGTCACGCGTCACAAGTCTCACGCATCACAGGGCGTTTCGCGTCACGGGGTGTCACGCCCTCGACTTTGGAAATGATGTGGCCGTGACGGGGAAGAGTGACTGTGTTGTACAAACCCTTGCCACCTGCAGCGCCTGCACAGTGTGGTGTTGTGGGTCCAGTACTGGAGGCTCTCAAGTTCATGGAATTCCTCATTGGCAACGACCTGGTGACCCAGAAGACAATCCTCATCTAAAGCCATCAACCTTGGGCTGGGAGGAATCTCACTCCGTGGCTTGATGACTTCCTCAGGCAGCGTCGTCAAGGAGTATGCATCTGAGAGGGCCATCTTCATCTTCCACTCCCTCACCTGTGGCTCCATAACGGATCAAAGATCATAACGGATCAAAGATGGGACCTCTGTGCTTCCTTAAGAACGACACCATATGGTAGATCTGCTCCATGGGAGTACGTCGACTATTCTACCTTTGGTATTATGACGTAATAGAGCCTCATTCTACGTAGCGTTCCAGAGTAAGCCTCGCCAACTTTCAGGAGTAGGCGATCGCCAACATCGTCACCAGGGAACATGCCAAGACCGTGGTCACGTACATCAACGTTGCCATATGATCATGTACCACCTCAGACTGTTTGGCTAGGCTCCAGTTCCATCCAAGTCGAGCAGTAAACCAAATTCCGTAATATAAGTTAAGAAGGAACACATCCCTACCATCATCAGGCTTTCCAGCTGTCGCTTCTTTAATTCTTCGTCGACTCTAGGTACCCGAAATCCCCCAGCAACTGAACTCGAGAGCAGACACAGTACATACCTTTCATTCTTTCAGAACTCAACTGTGCCTCCTCCACCAGGCCTGCTGCCTAACCCACTAGTAAGATGTAATGGAAATGAATGAAGAAGCAAGAGTGATCAGGGAAATTCGGCGTGGTATTGATAGTCCGTAGACCGTGTTGATTCTCAGAAGTGACAGACTGTGGAGTGAGATTGAGAAGGAACTAATAACTGAAGAAAGATGGACTATGGGGAGAGAAGTGATGCTTTGAAAGCTGTCACTACTGGTGCTTTTTCTTTAATTTTCAGTTTTGTTTAAAGTCAGCCTGGAGTAAACAGTCCCAGGTTAACCCGTAGTAGGCAGTTCGGGGTCAGTCAGCTTCAGGTCAGCCCGAGTCTTAAGTAGGCGACCCGGACACCCCTCGTTAGAAAGAAAGGATCGCACGTCCCATATAAGTATACCCTTCATGATTCGTCCTTAGCAGTTTTGTATATTGAATAATGAAATTTAGTTGACATCAATACATCTTATATCCGGTTTGGAAATGCCTATCACTCTCGTATTTATTTCATAATTCATTATCATATTTTTCCCACCTGAGGTGTCTTGGCACACCCACCGTGCGGAGGCGCCCTTGTGTCGCATATCCTCCTCTCTCCAGGACGCGCGGGGCCCTTATGACACATCCTTCCGGCCCCTCGCACGTCCCACAGGCATTCCTCTCCAGGTAAAAGTGCGGAGAATGGCGGGGATCTGTGGGCAGAGGTTGCGGGAATGTGAGGCAAGGGTAAGCTTTTCATTTCTGGCAAGGAAGTTGGTGGTTATTTATAGAGTAGTTTGAAGAGAACTGAATGCCAAGCATGTTGAGGTGGGATTGTATTTACGGGGATTGTTATTGTTCTGGGTGCTCTTTTTTTGTGCGGTTTACAAATTTCCTCGTGTGTGCTTTTGATATAGTGGGTGATCAGGCAGGTGAGGCGCAATTTAGGTTGGAGCGGATGAATTGCCTGTAGAGAGAGAGAGAGCTATCACATATATATATGTGAGTTACCCATTATCAAGGCATTCTGTTGCCCGCGCCGTCTCAGCTTCCATAAAAAAAAAAAATTTGGTTCTTGTAGGAAGTTGGTCATAATCAGGTCTTTTCTTCTGTTCCATTGTTCTGCAAAATCTCGTTTAGTATTGTACGCAAGTTGTGGAATTCATCCTTTCTATGTTTCCTTGAAGTAGATGCTTAAGGCTTCATAGTTTCCTTAATATTTTATTATACTTTGGGCAGACTTTTGGGCTCGAAGCAGCTTCCTGTAGCACTGCATAGTGTATACCTGGGGCTAGATGATCAGTTTCTACAAATAAAGGTCCTTAGGCAATGTTTTCTATTTCCCGAGTACTGGGATTAAACTTCATGTCCACCTCTGCTGACATATCCTCACCTCGAACCGAAATGACTTCAGGGAAATGGCGCAAAGCGTTCTCCTGCATCACAGTCTAGGAACTTGGACCTCCAAGTGTTCTCACCACCGTGTGGCTCTAGAGTTGAAGTCTCCTGGAAAGGGAGCTCTACCACCACACACCGTGACTGCCCTCGTCGCTTTCTTTCTCTTCGCTGTTTTCATCAGACAGATATCACACAGGTTTCGTCTGTTGTTGCCTTCCTTATAATATACAGATTTAAATGTTCTCTGGCTACCAGTTTTCTCGTTGAATATCATGGTATCATTCACCGTTAGTGCTAGACCTGTCCCTTCTTCTCATTGTTATCGTACATCACTCTGGGAAAAGAACTTGTGATTTAACAACCTGGTTGACCTCAGTCTCCACTCTGCCGGTAATGTTCGGCTTGCTTTCCTTCTCAATGCTTATAAAACAGTCAGCATTTGTAGGCACGATGTACACCACATCGTGTTTTCCTGTTTCGTCTCATGTTCCTCACATCGGATGGAATCTCTCTTCTTTGTCTGGTTTGTTATCTGTTTTTTACTTTTCCCACTGTACTTTCTCCCTGAATTTCTCCACTTCCTCCCTTGTTCTGTATCTATCATTTTTATGCTGGTCGTTTTGAAAGTCTGACCGTCTGCCTGCTGTAAGCCTGCTGTACCACTTCCTTAGTGCTTTCACCCATTTCATGTTACTTTTAACGGGCGTTCCATCTCACCTTTACAGTATATCCTCATCACCCATCTCTTGAATGCCGTGTGTGTGTGTGTGTGTGTGTGTGTGTGTGTGTGTGTGTGTGTGTGTGTGTGTGTGTTTGCTGTCGAGAGAGTTTACAAGAAGGAGATAGCAGCAGCTTACGAACGAAGTTACGAAAAGAAAATTATTTAAAGCGTTAAAAGTAATCCCATAGGATTATTCAATTGTGTAAGGAGCGGAAAAAAGAGTGTATATGTCACACTAGGACCTTCAGTGGATAAAAATGTTGACATCATTTACAACGAGAAACCTGGAGACATCATTGTTAGTCTTCATTACAATGTTTACAGTAAAAGACGTCACGAATGTATTAGGACTCAATAACTGTCTTAGAAAGTTAAGCTGATATTAAAAGTAATCGCAGTTGATGACATCACATTATCTTAGATACGAGTGTGTCAACAGACCCAGATGACGCTTGGCATCTTTTAATACAATAGTGGGCGATTCCACGGCCAGGCTGTCCCTTCTCTCCCAGTGCTCATGGCAAAAAGCCATTTTTGCCCCAGTAAGCTACGCCCGTCGAGGCTTCCTTTTGGTACAAAAATATGAACTGTAATAGTCCCTGTGAGTTTTCTGTCATGATGATTATCATTTATCCCCAGACACATAAATCGGGCCCTCTGAAAATTTGCCCCAGACGTGAAGATTCCCTAAAACTTACCCTGATGTGACCTGACACCTCGGGTTTTAGAAGGAGTAAGGTACAAGGGAACCTCCTGCTTTTAGAACTGTTAAAGAAATCGGTATCAGGGGTGAAGGTAACTCAGGACTGAAGGCTGGCAAATGATACCAGTATTTAAGAAAACTTAAGTGACAGGAAGCCATGTCCGTTAAACTATCGGCCATATAACCTCAACCCAGTACTCAGGAGAGAGGTTGGCACAATCAGTTAGGATAAGCTAGCAAATTTTTAAGATAAGAAATGGATAATGGATAATCAACAAGGTCACTGTAATAACGGATCCTGTATTATTAATGGACTGAAATTATACTGTGAAATGTATGACAAATGGGGTAGAAAAACTGCATTTGACATACTTTTGAACGCAAAAATCTTTGATAAGATTCCTTATAAGAGATTGTCATGTAATACAAAAGTTAACAGCATTGGAACTGAAATGAATAGCTGGATATAAAGCTGACATACTAAGAGAGAGAGAGAGAGTAATAATTGAGAAAACATTTAAGTTCCTTCAGAGTAACTGGCAGTGTACCACAAGGCTCACTCCTTTGGCCAATTCTTTTTATTATGTCTAAAAATTACCTAAAATTAGTTTTAAATACCAGAGTCGAATTATACTGACGTTGCCAAAACAGAAAGTGAGAAATTTCTGAAAGCGATTACCGAGGTAATTTAAAGAAAATGAACGAAATTCAAGCGTCCACAAATGTAAAATTGTGCTATTTGGACACGGATGTTGGGGAAACCGGCTTCAGAGTGCTCCTAAAAGAGAAGGTGTCTAGAGGGAGTTATCATCAGTAACGATGTGAATGTTACCAAGCAACGTGCAACTGCTGCTTAAGAAGCAGTCATAGGATGCAGCACAAAAAGCTTTCATTGCGAAACATGAGAAGCCATATTGACTCACTAAGTCACCAGTAAAAACCACACCTCACGCACGGCGTACGTTTCTGTTTTTCCCATCAAGATGTTTGAGTTAGGCTTGAGAGAGTCCATGAAAAAAAAAACAAGATTATTACAAGGATTAAAACACGAAACACATGAGGAAACATCAGGTTTTAAGTTAAAACATTTGATGAAATCTGTACAGATCCACGGCGTGCAGGACACAGCGATCCTCCAACGGAAACAGTAGGTTTCATACGAGGTAGGGAAATACTGTACTTCTTTACCAATGATTATTTTGCAAACTGGAATAAGTTGCTGGCCTATGTCTTACACCTAAACAATAGACTCAACAATGAGGAAGATGATCATTTCCATTGTGTAAGTTCTCCATTAACTAGAGGAACATTATAGAGAAAAGAAAATCGCTTCCTTCATCAGATAACCTGCCCGCTTGCGGGCCCACAGGTCTTGTGTTGCCTGCTTGTTCTGTCTGTCTTTGTATCTGTACCAAACCGGCCAGATTTTCTTTTCCTCGTCGTCAGACTTTCACTTTGTACTTTCTGTTCTGCATTCCAGACTTGACTCTCAGGAAGTGCTTTATTCACCAAGCACGGTCAACGCTGGACCATTCATTGTCACTTTTTAGGGTTGTGTGAACTTCACTTTGAGGACGTGATTGGCTCCTTCATCCCGCCACCACTAGAGTCATATATGCAGTTGGAGTTTTCATAGAATTATCCTCCGTACTTGAAGAAAATGTTTAAGATTTTTCACTGGGTACTTGTGACTTGACGACGGCCTTTTTTACCCTGGCAGCTGATCGCCCCAAAGCTCAAATAACCAACAGACCAGTCACGACACTGGCGCCTGACATGAGTACTACATCGGTTCGCCTTTACCAAAGCTCTATGATGTTTTCCATTTTCTTACTATATACTGTGTAATTTATTACCAATGTACATGTATCATCCAACGAGTCGAAGGTGTGAGCCCAAAGAAGGACGAGCTGCGCCACCATCGGCCAGTGCTCCCGGCACTAGGGGGAAGTCCGGACACTTTCACTCTCTGCTACACTCTTGCCAGCTGCGGGTCACTGTTTATATTTTGTTCTTGATCCGCCACGACCACGTTGTTTAAGAAATTACCAGTGAAAGTGTTTACTTCTGGGAGCACAGGTGGAAGGTAATGTATGGTTGCCTTGTTGTTGATGAATGAAGGGATTCTTACAGTATTCTTAATGGTGGTTAGCCAGGGAACACGACCCATCCTGCCATGCTTCTGAAGATAGCTGCGAAGGGGCCAGGGAACACGAGCCACCCGGCTACACTTCTGAAGGTTAGTGGCCATGGAACACGAACCATCGTGCCATAATTTTGATGTTGTGTGGTGAGGTAACATTGGTTATCTTCCCTCGGGAACACGGACCAGTGAGTGGCATGTAGTTCTTAGGCTTGAGAACTCTCGCCTGCAGCTCAGTGAGCAATAATCCAAAAAAAGAAGAAAAAAAAAGGTCTTTACAACATATCATTACGGATGGAATCTGACTCTTCGTATTTTTTTTTTATTTCTTGTGTTTATATGCATGACTACTCTACTAAAAGCTAATAACAATAACTATGATCTGGTACATTCTAAAAGACAGGTTTTTCACTTCCTTCAAAATTAGTAAATACTTTCCCTTGTTTGTTCTTTTTCCTTTTCATAATCGTCTCTATATTTCAATTTTTGCCCGCGACTGGAGCCTCCAACGGAAAAAGATGAAACGCAAATTTAGATTTTAAAGATGGGTTGATGGACTCATGTATTCAGTGCTCAGACACAGAAATTACCTACTGAGTCAGTACACACACACACACACACATACACACATGGACAACAGAGTGATGTAAGGGTAAAGTTACAGTTGGGTAGAGGGCTCTGGCTGAGTGACCGTCTAGCTGTCCATTGTAATCTACTCCAACAAGAGACAGGAAACACACCAACCAAAATAGGAACACATTCTAGCTGGTGTAACGTGACCACTGGCTGGATATATCCCACGATGGCTAACTCACAACTGGCCTGACAGAGAAACGTAGTAGTTTCAGATATGGAAATGTGGAAATGTTGCTACCATAGAGGAAAACGACACCACGGACCAGTCCCGCTGAAGGCATCTGGAGATTAACGTGTAAGGGGCCTCCCGGATACACTTAGGCCTACTTCGACCATAGACATTCAACACTCCTGGTGAATTTAGGCCTACCGCACCGCCTCCAGGTACATCCGGGTCTTTCCAGACGGCCGCAGTGACCCAGGATCTGTAACAAACCGGCGGAAAGCAATCCCCTCTCCCCCTCCAGAACCGCCCACCACCTCTGCCACCCCAAGCCTTGGGGTTTCCACCCCTGAGGTTACTGGGGACGGGCCTGCCATCGCCTGACAGCCGCATTCTCGTCGGTTCGTGGTCTACTCGTGGCTTACAGAGCGCAAGGAGCGAGGTCTAAACCCAGGGTGTTACTCTGAGTGTAGGGTGACGCCATGGCTCTGTTATGACGTGCAGTACCATATCCTTGGGTAGATGTGGGCGATTGTGTCGCTGGTGTGAGGACCTGTTGATCCCAGGACTTCTCTCCGTAATTAGTTGACGTCAGAATCTCTTTGGCTTCGTTGTTTGCGATGCTGAGGGCCAGTTGATGCTAGATCAATCGAATTATGAAAACTCCCGGATATGCTGACGGCCCTATATTCTGTTGACCTCATCATCATTTTCTTACGACTGAGCCTATGGACTGCAGGGCAAGCTGACCCCTGGATCTGTCTCTCAGGAGTTAACACCAGCCGGGCCAGCTGGCAGCTGAAGTTGTTGACTCCAGAGGTCACCCAAAACGCGAGATCTATTCTCCTTTGGATACTTCAAATATTCTGACCCAACGGTTCATCATACATATATGATGTATTGACATAAACATTGTTGATCCTGGAAGTAGGCAACTTCCCCACGACCTTCATGATTCCAGATTAAGTTTAAAACAGAACCTGTTGTCTCAAAGGACCTGTTAAATCGACAGCAATTTGCCTACAAGACCTGCTTGTCCTTAGACCTGTCGACCTGAACACTACGTCCTTTAAGATTTTACCCCAAGGTGTGGTAACCTGCCTGGCCAGCGTCACCACCTCGACCCGTCAAGCCTGGAAGCCCCTCCGCCCCCCGGTTCTCTGGACACCAGGGAGACCGACGCCCGACCCGCCTCACATGCTCTCCCATCCTTTGTCATGACTCTTCCCCCCATAGTACTCTAGGTTGAAGCTCTCGGAGTTTAAGTATGGCAGTGTGCACCTAGAAGACTTCCCATGTCGCAGGCTCGGGGGCAAGACAAGGGGCAGTAATTTAAAAAAGGATGTGCGGACTCCCGCGCGTCCGTGGTAAGTGCTCTAGCCGGCGGGAGTGGACGTGGTGTTCGGTCTGGTCTGGTGTTGCTGGTGACGGACGGTGCTTTCATGGGACGGGGAGGGGATGGGGAGGTTGGTCTTCCTGCAGCTGATGGGTTGGGGAGTTTTTATTTGGGTGTGGCAAGAGATCAGGGCAGACTCTGCAAGCCACAGAGGAGAAAGTGTTAAGTGGAATCTTGTTTTGCGAGGGGGACTGACTCTGCATAAAGTGACAGACACTTATCACACGCAGTTCCTTTTTACCGCTTGTGAGCCTTGGGCCGCGCTGAGGGAGATGCAGCCACCACCGTTAACCGGAAGACATGTCGTCTGCGTCACTGACGATCATCATAATGTGGCATTAGAGGGAGCCAGAGCGTGGGAGTGGCCCAGAGCGCGACCCCCCCGGAGGGAGGCGTCCCTCCAGCACCACAGTGAAAGTTGGGCGAGATGATGCGTCCAAGTTGTGGTGACGGGCGTATGGCGATCCTCCAGTGGTGTTGTTACGCCATATTGTCGAGGGCCAGGCAGGATGAGGGACGAGGACTGAGGTGAGGTGAGAGATGAAGTGAGTTTCCCGAGGGCTGGAAGATGGCAAATGTTACTCTAGTATCTAATGAAGACGATGAAAGAATGGCAACTAAATCATCGTCCAGTTAACCTCAATTATGTAGTTAGGAAAATAATGGTGGCCCTTATTTGGGATACCCTTCCATATTGTTTTGAATGACAAGAAATTCCGTTTTGCCAATATTTACTGAGATTTTCAAAATGAAATACATTAACGATTGGGTTAGAGAAAAAACAGCATCTAATGTAATCCACGCAGATAATCCACAAGGCATTAGATAGATCTGCACACGAAGGAATCCTTCGTAAGGTAAAAGCTCTGTGCAATGATAATGAAATTTGCATGTGGATCAAAGGTTGAATTAGTAACAAGATGAGTGGCATTAAATGGAGAAACATTTCAGGTCATAAGTGTAACTAATGGCATACCACAAGGCTCAGTCCTTGACCCACATCTTTTTACAGTGCACAAAATTACATAGAATTAGATTCTAACAACCGGGGACTCTTAAATCAGATGATGATACAAGTATAGGAAACAGCTTGTAAAAATAGAATTATTACAGAAATATCCGAGGTGTGGCATGTGAGATTCAGTGTAAGACAAAAGTAATGTATTTTTTTTAAATGTCTGTGGATACAGGATGTTTGGAAAAGCCAAAGAGATTGACCCTGGGGTAGTAGCTTTCGCTATAAGGCAGTGTTACAGTGCTGTGTCAGAAACTTTCTTCTTAATCAACACCAGAGTCATACTGAGACTCCATAAACCGCTAGTAAGACCATATGTCGAGTACTGCCGTACATTTCTGGTCCCATATTACTGACGCCACCACGACAAACTTCTGGGGAGTCCAGAGTAGGGTGAAATATTCATACAACGACTTATGAGCAGAATGAAAGGTAAAAGCCTTAAGTTCGGCAACTCAAAGGTGGGCCGTTTTGCTACATGCTTCTTTTCCTACATGTCAAAGCTTTGGAACTTTCTACTTTCTCATGTTTTTCCTAATAATCTACAAGTAACCAGGAAGGCGTGAAGCAATAAATTCCTTCATTAGGTGACTTCCTCACTCTGTACATGGGATCAGGTCAACAGGTATGCCTGAGAGGCCGCGCAACAACCAGCCGGGAGTCGTCATGACGTCACCAACATCTGAGGACAACCTTGCGGGTCCCTCATGGTTCCTGCTCCTCGTCTGACATCCTTCTTACGTCTGACTCCACATTACGCAGGTATTTACGTACTGATGGGCTTAAACACTGCCAAGAAGAAGGCGCTGAAGACACCGATTCTCACCAGCCATCACCTGGATCACATCCAACAGGCGAGGACAAATCTGCTGCACCATTCTCGCCACCGTCACCCCCCCCCCCCAAATACCACAAGAGATCCCTCGTCCCCGAGTTACAGCTGAAGCCCATCCGAGACCATGTGGATCTTTGAATAGAGCAACCCGTTTTCTGGCGTTGTCAACATCATAATAGACAGAGTGTATCATATTTGTTTAAGGTCTGGCTATTCCATAAACCCCTTTCCTTTCTCACAGCCCAACTGGCTTTGTTTGTATGCGTGTGTCTCTCTACATGTCAACCCCTGGGTTATATGCATTGCTGAATAATTAAGCGTCGATTATAATTATTATCATTATTACTATAAGTGATGTCAGGTATTTCCTCACCTCACAGCACGTGACATGACTGACGTGAACATCGTCATTCCACCGTCATGTCGCAGGCGTCTCTTGCCTGTACTTTCTCTACCACCAACCTGACCACTTTTCCTTCCCTTTGTCAGACATTTCCTTTTCCACGAAAGGAAGAGAATGTTGACGTGTGTGATGACAGCGGTCATGCTCTAGGGAGCAGTCCCTTACTCCCCACTTCTCTCCCCTCTCCCCTCTCCCCTCCCCCGTCTCACCCGCCCCAGGACGGCGCCTTTCACCAGCTCACGTCTCATGGGGGAGGCTGTTAATACCTCGGTCTGTGAGTCACGTGGTGCAGCGTCTTCTCTGTTAACCTCCGGGTCTGTGTTAGCTGATACAGCATCTTGTCTGTTAACCCTCTGGTCTGTGTCACATGGCACAGCATCATGTATATACAACAGTACGTCACAGTTTCATTTACCTTTACACACGACTGTGTCCAGATCTGTGTCGTGTCCCAGATGAAGGGTGGTGTAGACCCTAAGGTCCACCCCGTGGTCTGTAAAACACGTCTGAGTCCACATCGTCAGGCGAGGCGCTCTCCTGGTCGTGGGAGACATCCCACACACTCACACCTCCTAGTGATACCTCTGGTGACATGTTGCCACCGTCATGTGCAGTGGGAGGGGTTCTGGCATGAGCTCCCTTGTCTTTACTACGAGTGCCTTTTTTCTTCCCCTGTGTTTTTTTTTTTATATCGAAGACTCCAGTCACGGACAAAGGTCTACATGAAGGCCGGGCCTTAATTGAGATTTAGAGTGGATTATGAAAGGGAAAAAGAAAAGACGGGAAAGTATTTACGAATCTTGGAGGAAGTGAAAAACCTGTCTTTTATAATGTGCCAGGTCATAGTTATTGGGAAAAACATGAGAGTGTCGAGAGTTCCAAAGCCTCAAAGTGTAGGGAAGGAAACAATTATCAAAACGGCCCACCCTTGAGTTGTTAACGGCCACACAGTAATCATGTGACGCTGCAGCCTTCATGTTAAGTTGCTTGTATATTTGGTTGCTTGTATTCATGCTTGAAAGACCTTGTCTCTCTGTGTAATAATACCTAGTTATAATTACCTATTTGTTATGTACGAAGAGGGAGTTTTACACTTAGTGTGGCCACATCACGTGTGTGTATACTCGTATGTGATTACCAAATTGTGCATAGGGCAGGGAGTTTGATGCTCGTGGTTTCAAATCTCTTAACTTCGTCCTAGAGTTTCTATATTCTCACTGCATTCACTCTTTCTTTACTTAACTTGTTACACTCATCCACTGCTCCACCACTACAGAAGTATTTCCTCATATCTTTATTGACTTTTGCTAAGTAGATATCCGATTCCTCCTTAACTCAAAGCTCCATGTAAACATCGTCATTATGACTGAGGATCATAAAGGCTGTAATCATGCCACCCCTTCCCCTTCTTTTCTCCAGTGTGTGGACATCTGTGGTCCCTGACCTCTCGTTGTAGATCAACTCCCTTAGTTTCGGTATAAATTTATCCTTCCTACGGAACCTTTGATAATTCTCAGTGTCCTTTTACGCCGTGTGACCAAACAGTGCACCATACTATTGTTCTGGTCTCGTATGGACGACGATTTTATATCTAAACATCCCTGTCCATGCACTTGAAGACGAATATGATGGTGAACAGATGTAATTTTCTTCCTTAACTATTTTCTTCAGTGATGAAAGACCAACCTTTGTGTCTGATCTGAAGTTCCTCTTACAGGAAGATCTGACTGTCTTACTTCATCACGTTGCCTTATCTTACGTTAAGTTGGACGATCCGTGTATTTATCCAGTACTACGACCTGTCTGAGCTTCCATGTAAGTTGGCGCAATCCTTGACACTCCTTGTTTCAGTCGATATTTGGCAGCATTCATCATTCTGGCATGATTTTACTTCTATGACAACCGATTTCCATAGATGAAGATTTACAGCGACCCAAGAGTGAGCCCTTTGGAACACCAATAGATATTTTTACTCATTTTAAAATCTCTTATGTAACATGTCTCCCCTTTTAATCCTCTTAAAGTAATCATTCGATCCATCGATGGAGCGCTCCTCTTGGGCCTGCTTGGGAATGCTTTTATTACCAGCCTCTTGCGATGGACAGTGTCAAATACCTTGTAGCAGACCGGACATATATTGTACAACCCAACCATCATTCCCCTTCATCTAGGTCAGCTTTCACTCCACCATAAAAGTCTAAAACATTTGTAATACAAGTCCTTTATCCTCTAACCTCGCGTTGCTTCTCACTTTGGTAGTTTCTCTCGTAATTTTTCATCTATTTTCTTCTTTATCATCTTCTCTAATCGTTTACAGATTTTGGTTGTCAGTGATAGTGGTTTGGAAACTAGCACGCTTTCTCTGTTGCCTTTCCTAGAAATGGGCACAACATTTTTCTGTTGAATTTCTCGGTATTGATCCTCCCTTTAATGGGCGCTACGACACCTCCAGTGGCTTGCCTGATCTTACCATACACTCTTGAGTTCATAGGGCGAGACACCACCAGGGCCCTGCGTCTCCTACGGATTAAGTTTTTCATTATCTCACTCGTATCTACCCTAATGGGCACTATACTGTGTGTGACCTCTTTCCCATCCAATCCAGGTTAACACTGGCGGGGTAGCGCGACTTCATATGTTACTGTAGTTTGAAATATAGCATTCAGCTCCTTCCATACGACCCCAACGTACAAGAACTGCTCTTCTCTTTAACTCGGACCAGCCAGTCTCTCCCAGTGCTGATAATTTACTGTCAAGTCTGTGGAATATGTTAGGATTTTCCTCTTCTTTCCTCTCACTAAATTCCTCTGTTCATCTTTTCTTATTTTGTACACAACAAAATACATCACGCCCTGCAGTAGGTGCCTCACAAAACTACATCATACAACACATCCTACAGTGGATCCTCCTCAACACTACAATATACATAACGTCCTCAGTCTCTGCTCCACAAAACTACTCACCAAACAAGTCAGTCACACAGCTTCCACCTACACTATCTCACATCGTATACCCGACTGTGAATGTCTCCGGCGTAAAACTCATATTTTAGGACAATCAACAACACGTGTATACCTTAAGATGTTTCCATAAAGCGCTCCTGGTACTATATGTTGTTGTTCTGCGAAGAGTTCGTTTGGCTGACCTAATCTGAGTCATGCATGACTGGCGTCATAAGCCGGATTGAGTTGGTGCTTGGTCCGTTCGTCAGGAGGTGGAACGCTACCTTTTGTCCGTTGTTTCGCAAACCTGTTGTTACCAGTCCCCCTCTCGTCCACCTCCTCCCCCTCGTCACACAGCTGTCCCTTGGTCGGTTCCCACATGTGTCTCTCCCCATACCAGACTCATAATACCCTCTCCGCCCGCCCCTCCTCCTTTACTTTCTCCCGGGGCGTCCCCAAGGCCAAGGGTTCGGGTTCCCATTACTGACGGGCCCGCTGCGGCCCAGACCATAACCTGGTACGTCTTATGGCAGCAGGAACGGTCCTGCTCTTCGCTGGAAGCTGTACCGAAATATCCATATAAAGACCTGTGAAGTCTTAGGTTTACGTTGCTTGTTCCTGAGGCTGGGCGACAGAGGAACCCCAGCAGCGGGCACAGCTGTTCCTGTGGCAGCAGAAGGGCGGGAAGTCAGGACACTGAGTCCAGCCCAGGAGCCCTTCACCATCCCACATCCTGGTATTGGACTGGAATTCCCCAGGTTTATCATAGGATCCCCAGCGGCCACTAGGGCAGGTCAACCACTAAGTTTCATCTTCCAGTCCAACACATTCCAGCGAGGGCCTAAGCCTTCCTCAGAGAGACATCCGTGCGAACACTGCCAAACTTACGTCGAAGTTTGGTTGGTCATCTGCCGGTGGTTCAACAGAGATAGCACTTCAGGAGGTGTCATATCCTTGCGGTAGCGACCGTCCCGACACACTCTCCCGCATGACTTACGTACCTTCTGCAGGAGATCACAGGTCTGCCTGCTGGAGACCTCGATCTGTGGTGGCCGCCACGTCCTGCCAACACGAGAGACTGTGTTTGTGGGCAGCCTCGCCTGCCCGAGTCGTCTCGTTATTAGAGGAGAATCTGTCACTATTGCTGAGGACGAGTGTACCTCGTGCTTTACATTGAGCCATGTACACCAGTGTTATGTTTTTTCATGATAACCGACATGACTCGGGTAGAAACATGCCCCAGTCATGGCCATCTCGGAGGAAAAGAAAACAGAGGATCACATAATGAACAACGTCGCCATTCGTACCACCTCTGTTTACAAATTGCTTCCGTTGCATTCGATCCCCCAGTCTAGCATCTTGGTCTGAAATATCCCGAACCCCAATCAGTTTTCTCTCGCTACATCTATCCCTCTCTACCATGGCCGACCTTTCCTCCTCCTGGTACCTTCTACTGTACTGCTATCACGTCCTCTGGGCCACCTCACTATCTGATATACATTTTACATATCCATATCATCTTTAAAGACTTCATTCATACGGCTATCTTAATGGCCTCTACACACCTCACATTTTCAATCTTCATTCTATCCTCATAATTTTAGGCACGTTACGCAACTCATCCATCGCATCTATTCTTATTGTTTACCTATCCTGACTTTCCCTGGGTAAACCCTCCCCTCAAGACGGTATGAGGACCCTCTGGGCACAATTGTCACTTTTCTGTGTCGATATTACCTGCTGTAATGTTCATGCTTACCTCCACCAACAGGCCTGCTGTGTGTCCTTCACCTACACTTCATGGGGTACCAGTCGTCTGTGTACACGGGAAGAGAAACGTTCAAACGCATTTTTTCTTTTAACCAATTCCCTAGTAATGCTGCAAAACTCAGGGTTCGAAAGCTAGCCATCATACCTCTCGAGGAATAATATGTATTTGGCAAGGTTTAGAGCGTCCGCAGCAAGCGTCAAGGCCTCCGTTGGGAGTCAGGTGTCCAGAGCCGCTGACAGTCTGCGGATATAGTGAACCTTCTTTCATTGTTTCAGGGGATTTAGTATACTCACACGGTAGCCTTATAGCTTACTCGGTCTCAGAAAAGTAGTTAAGGAGGTTCCTTGTGTTGTACATGTCTGTTTAGTTCACGTTGTAAAACCTCGATCCGTGCTTTCAGTCTGTCTCTAAACCGCTAATGAAAAGAGAGTAACGCATGGAGAGAAGACCTCCAATACCATATACAATGGCTGGCGATGAGTCTCTCTCTTCTTATCTGTCCATCGAACTCCTGGAACTCACGCCTCCTCTAAGGAGTGGCTGTGTGCGTCACCCCACCCGGGGGCTGTGTCACCAAGTACACGACCAGACGGAGACGACCTGCAGTATGGTGCTACTGGCGGGAAGGGAGGTGTGGGGACGGGGTCCTTTGTTGTGAGAGGAGGAGGGGAGACGGGTGTTGTGTGAGGAGGGAGTGAGGGAGGGTGTACGAGGGCATCCCTGGCATTACGCGGGAAAACATCGAGAGTATCGTTGGTGAGGAATGAGTCGCGATTTTTTCCCAGGGTTCACAGGTAGAGCGCCTTCGTCAGTCTCTTGTGTGGAAGGGAGAAGAAACTATCCGGAGGAGGGTGACCGTGTTGGAGGTGTAGTAATCGTGTAGGAATCATGAAAACAAAGATGTTCTTTTACTAAAGTTTTAATAGTCATTGTTTGGTGAGGGATCGGAGACGTGGTGGTCAAGACGGTACGACCCTTGAGTGCAAAGGTGAGATCCGTGAGAACACACTCAGTACGACCCTCGAACAGTGAGAATTCGACCAGTGGGCGCAACGGTACGACCACCCGAGTATCATTATAGCCTTGGACCTGAACCGTATGGGTCGTACCGTCGTCCTCATGGGAGGTACTCATATGCTTGAAGGTCGTACCGTCGTGCTCGAAGGTCGTACCGTCGTGTTTCAAGGGGTTAACAGCCTGGAGCGCCAATAATTTCCTTCTTGATTTTTATTACTGCAAAATTTACATAACCTGTTAATAAGAGTGAATCAGACTACAACACATTATCACTGTAATCATTCAGAATTCATTTCCCATCGATACCTTTCAGTGGATGACATGATGTATGGAGGGGTTAACCATCGCCCAGGATTCAGACCGGGATTTTGAATTCATATTTTCAAAACTCATCTGTGGTCGTGAGTCTCGTGGCAGGAATCCAAACACACCTGACTGTGCCACTTCAGGCAGGAATATCCCCTTGAATTTATCTAAATCTAAACCTAAATCAGCCAGCCAGTTATTGGAGGATGATCTGGTATGGTGTGTTGTACTCTGGCAATCTCTCTTCAGAAAGGACAGATATTTTGATATGTTTATTGATTTCAATAAGGTAAAGAACACAAATTTCAAAGAACTGCATTTTACCAACTTTTTTAATTGGATGCTAATGTTAAAATTTCATTATAAGAGGGCTGCTGTGTAGTTATCTATTCATTTTGTACGGTGAAGGAGCTGTACACTCGTGTGTGCCCATCTCTTGAACATTCTCTATTATTATCAGAGTTTCTTCAATTTTTGTACGTTGTCTGTATTTACCATGTTGTCAGTCATTCTGTGCCTTTCATCCAACAGTCTTATACGAGAAAAGTACTTCTTTACATCTTTTTTAATAACTTTTTTTTTTGTTTCATTTCATGTCATGTCCTCTGTTTGTTGTATCCCAAATTTTCTCTCGAAGAACTGTTCACTGTCCAAGTGATTGATCTGTTTTAAAAACTTAAAGGTTGTGATCAGGTCACCTCTCACTCTTCTCTATTCCAAGGTGGTCAAATTTCCCCGTGACTCATTTCTCTCACTTCTGGTACCATCTTTGTTGTCTTGCCCTGAACCTTCTCCATGAGCTCTGTCCTTCCTTGTGTACAGTGACCAAACTTGTGTAAGGTCGAGTGTGACAATCACCCACACGGGGAAGGTCAAGTACGAGCACCGCCAAGGTCACGTTATCACGGCGATAAGACCGGGGCAGGCTTATCTTTGTCAAGTTATTGTCACAAGCGAAGTCATTAAAGGCGTTGTAATAGTCAGAGTAAAGACTTGAGTGTGAACGAATCTCGTGAATGGGACGAGTTGGATAACGTGTATATATATTTTTGCCTTCGTGTCTTGTGTGATGGTTTGTTTTTATTTCCGGTCTGACACACACTCCTGGGGAGAGTGCGAGACTTTCACGCTGGACCCGGACCCTGGCTGCTTGCCTTCTCCAGTGATGCAAGCGATGATCATTACCAGCGAAACACGTAATCGGTCTCCACCCGTCGGGCGGGAAGCTGTTGAGAGCAATGATGTGTTAACTGTGCTTCCAGATGAAAGACCTGCTTTCCGGGGACGAGGCTCTAAGTGCAGGTTTCCAGCGTTGGTCCAAAACTCCCTTCCTCACGGATTATGATAATCAAATATGTCATCCTGCGACAGACTGGAGGTTAAGACAAAAACCTGTGCTGCAGGAAGGAGAGGAAGGAAGTGTGGCAATAAGTCCTTGGACGACGGGAGGCAACCTGTGGTTTGGCTTGCAATTCCCCCTGATGACCGCCCGTACACCTGACCTTCAGGTATAGACTCCGGCCGACTTCTGTCGACGCCCCTGCCCTGCCAGCTTAGCTCCGGCCTTACGCATCCCCCCCCCCACACACACACGCACACACGCACACACACCGAGCCCCGGGACACGACGCCCAGCGACCGCGTCTTGCCTCCAGGCTCCTAAGCCAATCATCTTGCCTACGGGACCCGCTCATTGTTTACCTCGCATCCACCTGCCGCAGGGCTGGTCCTCACCCTCCCCGTCCCCCCCTTCACACATAACGCATGACGCAACCGTAGCCGCACCACATCCGGGACCCGCCGGGGCCAAGGAGAGAGTGAAAGTACGTACACACTCCAGCGTGGGCGTGAGGCACCCCGCCCGCTTCAAGCCGTGGGGTTCGGTGCCAACCTTATGCTGGTCTTCGACAGAGTTGTGGAGGAAATGCCGTTTAGTTTTCGTCTCGTCAATCACTCTGCTTGTGAGAGTTATATTATCCTTAGGTCTTTTTTTATCATGCCTTTGTATCCCTCATCACGCGAGCAGCATTTTGTGAATTAGGGGACGTTACGATTTGATTTGGTCTGTGCTAACCTGCTGACGGGTCTCTCTCTCATCGTGATGTCACCCTTCACTTTTCCAGGAATCCAGGCTAGACGTCAAGTTTACGAACGCTGAAGTGACACAACGATGTCACACCACCAGCGGATCTATAGATGCGACATCCGTGACGTCTGACTTCGGTTTTTGATGAGGCGAAGGTGGTGAGTGTAGGGGACCCTGCCCTCACCATTGTTTACGGTCAGAGAACCGGATTCCATACGGCTGCTCAGACCAGTCCTGGTACCTGGTGCTGGCGAGAGATGTTCTCATGGTTTACTCTAGATTCAACATGGCTCTGGTCCACAACACAGCCATGTTGCTCTGTCTCAAGGAGGAATTGGTCAATTTGTTTGTTAAGGCCTGACAGTTCCACCTGACCCATGACGCAGTGGTCTGATGTCATTGTTTGTACAGAGGATGTTCCTCTTGTCTTGTTTACGTTGTATACAGCTGTATTACACGAACATAAAGACACTTTAACACACACACACACACACACAAACCAATGAACTCAGAAAGGAAATGGATAACTTCTCTTTAGGGAACATCCACCCGTGTGTGAGAGGGAGGATAGGTTCAGAAGAACAAGGCGATGCGTACCTTGTATGGTGGAGTGGCCACGATGGCAGGCTAGGTTATATGGTCTTGCAGTTGGCATCATCGTCTTACAGGAGAGGTCGGTAAGAAACTGGATTTTCAGGCAAGCTTAAGTTGGAAACTCCCTTGTCCGCTTTAAGGTTCTTTAAGTGGTGGAAAACGAAGCCTTCATGTCAGAGGTACCCTTTTTTTTTTTTTTTTGGTGGATTTACGCTACCGGTGGCGTGCCGCAGGGCAAATTGGGTCCTGCGGCCTCTGTTATTCCTATGTTAAAGAATTGCCAGAAGGATGTGAATCATATCTGAGCAGGTCTATATAGATAATGCTGGAGCCGTAAGGGAGTAAGGAGCGTCCTCGGCTCGGAAGAGCTACCGAGAAACCTAGACGGGCTGAATTACAAGGTTGGTGATGTTCAGGCGGTCCAAAGGATGATGGGGCGTTATGAGAGAGGGCTCGTCTATGTTTCCCATCTTTTAGGGGAGTTGATGGTTGCCATGGCACCTAACCTATGACTGGGTTAGCACATTAGGAGCGAAATTATCTTCTTAAGTATCTGAATAAGAATAGATTCAGTACAATATAAAAAGAATATATTAGACCCAAATGCATTACCAGTTTTGTCATCCCGTAAGAAGCAAGACATGATCACAACCTCCCGGTCTTGTATAAATTGATAATTACAAATATTTACTTATGTACATAAGCTGAACCTTGCTTAAGAAGGTTCCGTGAAGGACAGTAAGGACTCGACCTACAATAAGGGAGACAAAGTTACTGGAAAAGCATGGCAGCTGTTGACCTACCAACACGAGAACTTAAGCTTACGGACTTTAGGATACCGGAAACTAGTGGTCATAAGGTCGTAAAACTCTTCCATATTTGTATTTTATGATTTCTGTTAAAAAGATAAAGGGAAAGGGAATGAGTGTGAAGATAACAAGTAAAACATGATAGGGGCAGGGATGCTCTGGAAAACGGAGCACGTGTGGATATTGATGCAGCGGGCGTCTTTGGTGAAGAGTCGAGATGAAGCATTAGTTGAACAGACTTGGAAAGGGTGTTGGGCTGCAGGGAAGAGTGGGCATGTGCTTGTCGACTGGACGAAGGTAGTGAGTGTCCTACTATATAACTGTCAAGGGATTTAGGAGTTCTGTAAGTCTAGAGAAATATATCTGCTTAATCTAAGTGGAAAGGTGTTTGGTTGGAGGGTGACTGATCGTTTTAAAAGGATAAGCGAAGCCCCTTTTTGGCTAACATGAAAGTGGATTTAGAAAGGGATAAGGGTGTGCTGGTCAGGATTTGCATCTGGGGAAAACGGAGAAAGTCTTAGGGAAAAAAATAAGTTTATCAAACATCAGTGGGTTTAAAGAAGAAAACACAAAGTTAATAGGAAGTCCTGAGTCTGTGCGGTGTGTATGGAAGTATTTTGAATGATGTTAAGAGATTATATAATGGATTCAGTGCATGGGTGAGAACAAGGGATGCTTTGAGTGAGTTGTCTGAAATGAATGTGTAAATACGTCGTGGTTGTGTAATGTTATCATGAATGTTTACTGTTTCTTGTGGACGGGACGTTACGGGAGGTATGAGGGAGCCACGAGTGACGGATGTGGAACATGGTCATGTTTGCTACTATTACTGTAGGCGCAGATAGACAGAGTCAAGAATATACGATAAGAAATGGATAAGGTAAGTGAAGAAACCACTCAAGAAGCTCATGGGTGAAAGGCTTATAGGATGTTACAGTCATGAAGGAGGT
This sequence comes from Panulirus argus, assembly GCA_038088735.1. Classification (NCBI taxonomy): domain Eukaryota; kingdom Metazoa; phylum Arthropoda; class Malacostraca; order Decapoda; family Palinuridae; genus Panulirus; species Panulirus argus. The sequence continues at coordinate 21,043 of JAYMFT010117381.1, forward strand.
ATTGCAGATGATTTTCTGGGCAAGATGATAAAGAGTAGTGTAGATGAAGATAGAAGGAAGAGAGGCAGATCGATAAGGAGACAGAGAGCTGCACTGAGTGAGGTGGGTCAGGCTACAGATAATACCAACGTGGCTGGACACTTTCCTCTCAATAAACGAGTCCACTTTGTGCACAGAATGAAAAGACTGAGAAACAGTTATCTTAACACGGGCGCCTTTGTCCTACTGACAACCTGAACAGCTGATGCGTGTGTGTGGAACGAGAGACTGTGTGTACCAGATCGTGATCTTTCTAGGTGGGGAAGTTGATGATAGGTAGACGAGTGTATAATCATCCCAACGCCAACGCAGGTAATAAGCGACATTATGAGGGTAACGAAAATACATGTATTTAGTTCAGTTGTGTCTATTTCCGAGCTAACGGGTTTTACATTCTCCTTCGACGCCGTCCAGCCTCGCTTCCCAACCCTTGCCGACAGGAAAGGTCAGACAGGTCAAACTTTTTTTGAGGAAATACACGACAACCAACGCTTGCACGATCCTCAAATGGAAACAGAAAATTGTTCGAGAAGTGGCGAGATTCGAAGGTGTCATTAAAGCAGTAATAACCTAACCCGGAGCTGCGCCTTGTGCCTGCTGACTGCGCCACCAGGTCGCCTCAGCAGGTGGAGCAGCAACACGGCCCAAGGGGGAGGTCGGCCGCAACTCCCACTGCCGGCCAAAAATCCCAAGTGCGCAACCACCAGCCTCAATTCTCCCGCCTCCGCGAAGTGAAAGTTCCCGGATGTCGTGGAGAATTGTAGGAGGAGGTGAGTGCGTCGCTCAGCCCGCGCTTTTATCTCTCACAAGTTTTCCTCTGCACTTGATCTGCCCTTGTTTCTTCTTTACGTAGTTGACGGAGTTAATAATTTCGCGCTGTAAGCACTGTACATACGTACTTCATGCGTCACATTAGGATTCGCGTGACTGGTGACGACGACCTACGAGAACAAGGCCCAAGTCGTCGCAGGTCGTTGCGGTAGAGTAAAGGAGACTGTGATATCAGGTGTGATCTGTCGTTTGCTGACATCACGATATCCCGAGAAAGTTAGGAAAGAAAATTCACAGGAACCTTGTGACTGGTACGCGTGGTGGCGTTGAGGTCGCTGGCTGGCTGGCCCAAGTGGGGGTCGCAAGAACAATTCCTCAGCGGTGTATTGCTCCTGGTGAATGGCGGATGTCGTCGTGCGCGCGCGCCGTCCCGTCACGAGCTTTCAGCAACAACATCCGGGCAGCGGAGTCACGGAGGAACGGGCAGCGTGCACACAAAGCCGCCTGGCGTCCTCTCCCTCCAACGGCGGCTACTCCTGTTGCCGAGGTGGAGTAGGGGAAATGGGACCTTTCATTAAAGAAAACGGGATCGATCGAAGTCACAACAGCTGTCCACGTCGAAGATGAGTCCAATGGAACAATATATATGAAACAAAACGTCACCCAAGCGAAGAATCTGCTTCTCTAAGTCAAAAGAAGGGGAAAAAAGAATGAAGGTTAAAAAGTACTAGAGTTTGGTCGTGAAGGGAAAGAAACACATCGAACCAGACACAGCTTGAGCTGCAACGGCTTACATAATGCGCGCTGGACGTACTCACCCGTTGGGTACCGCCTGCGGTAACCAGAGACGAGGTATGCCAACAGTCGATCGTCAGGAGCGGATGCTGAAGAAATATCTGTAAAAGAGAGAGAGAGATTTTGAAGATTAATTTAGAAATCAATTATGCTGGAACACGGGAAGTTCCAAGCTGCATATAATTACATTTCCCTACTGTATGTAATTACCTTAATAGTGAATGTTGTCTCAATGATTCTTACCAACTTTCCTTCTATCTTTAGATTCACTGATTCCAAACAACTGGAATTTCTCCTCATATACTCTTATAACACGGGACCTGCTGCCCTTGGGATATACTCAGAATTAAATAATTCTGTCGAGAATCTGAGAGACGTATAATACAACACATCCTCTTGGGCTGAGCTCAGGAGAAAGTGTTCCTGAAACTTCATAAATATTTTACCACCAGGGAGGACGTGGGAGGGTGTGAGAGGACGTAGGAGGACGTGGTAGGACGTGGTGCGCCTCAATCGTTGCTGTACTTAGCCATCACGCGTGTTTGTGACCCGTGAGCAATTACTGTAACTATTTGTTGTACCACAGTTGGAGGCGGCTCCACATTCGCAAGGCCTCATCTCTTGACCTTTATTAACTAATCACAAAATATGTTGGACTCGCATAATGTCAGCATTCACAATTTCATCACTCATTCTATGCATCGAAACTATCTATCTTCTGCAACATATCATCGTGCAGGTACTTAAGTGCAGTCCGGATTTAACTCAACGTCTTCATTTCTTCTTTCGTTTTCTTCATTTTATTTTTCTGTCACCGGAGAAGGCCATGATTGTGGTTACATCACGAGGGAAAATTCAGCTTCGACGAGGTTGCATCATCGTCGCCGGACGAAACGTGAATACATTCTCACTGAGGAAATTCCCACCCTGAGGGAGTCCATGATTCCCCTGCTCCTAACTGGAGCACAGCCTTGAAGCTGCGGGAGCCCTCTTAAAGAGGTATATTTTACTGTATTCATTTTCCTCTCTCTCGCCTTTCACATCCCGCAGGCTCTCGTACCATCTACCTCTTCGCCATACCACTTTGGTCTGCGGGCCAGATCTCTTTCCCCTTACCTACAGTCACCTGCGTCCCCGCCAGGCTCATGTGTCGGGTCTGAGGGCCTCTGCCTGCCGTTTGCCAAACGTATTTTGCTTTTGTCCTAATATCTTTTTTTTTTCTAGTGTGATAGTTAATGAGAGAGAGAGAGAGAGAGAGTCACTGTGAACCTCACCTTGGCCGTCCACTGTGGCACTCCATCGTCAGCAGGAGCCTCCGCCCTGGCGCGCTGGCCGTTCACCTGCTTTGAAGGATTACGAGACGCGGTGGGCGGGGTTCGGTCAAGGCTGAGGGTCGGTCGAGAGTCCTGAAAGCGTGTGTGTTTGTGTGTGGACGGACGGACGCCTCCCTCCCTCCCTCCCTCCCTCCTGCCTCGCGACGCCAGGATGGCAACACGGGTTCCTGTCGACTCCAAAACCTCGCGACAGACCTCCTAGACATCCAAATATGATTTATATTAATCGTTATTCTTCGTGATAATTCCCCCAGATTAATTTCTACTCTGTGCCTACGTAATTAGCAGAGCTAAATCACTGTAGAGCTGACGGCAGCTCTGTATGTGTTGGTTGGCTAGTGTGAGCCTGGTAAGGTGGGGCTATTGCCATGATAGCCAGCCTTGTTTGGGTGGTGTGCCACAGTAACCTGTCCTCCCTCCACTTCGTGTACCCCTTTACATCTAAAGTCTCAGCTCAACACAATTAAAGACCTTGACATTCAAACAAAGCTTACAATTGTGTCATTACTTTTTTTTAAGGTAAACGACATGGTACACGGGCAAAACATGGCCCAGTCAAGGCCATCTTGGGAGAAAAGTAGACAGAGCATGAGAAAAAAGAATGAGGAAATTAATCAAGGCTCCGCAGGCGTATGTAGACCCGACTCACAAAGGTGGAAAGGTTATGGGAAGAGAGAAAGGCGGAAGAAAATTCCACAGCTCATCTGTTGGTGGAAAGAAGGAGGTATCATAACGGCCAGTCCTCGTGTGGATGGTCTCCACATATAAACCATGGGAAGCAGCAGCCAAAACGCGTGCCACGGATCCAGACCTTCGTGGCAGGTGACACACGTACGTAGCTCACGTGAACATTAGCAGAAGTAATACCTTTAAAACAGAGAGAGAGAGAGAGCAGCAGCAACATTAATGGCAAACAGAAAGAGCTGGGTGACGTGATGTGAGAGCTTGAGAATTAATGAGACGGAAGGATCTTCATTGATTCCACTCTGGCTAAGAGAGGGTTGAGGAAGAACGATGCCAGATATGAGAGCATTTATACTCCATACTGGGGCCTTTAAAACCGGTGTGAATGTTAAATACCTGTTCCCAAAAGAGGATTGATTAAGGCACCAATACAACATCCCCAGCTTCTAAGAAGCAGATTTTGTAATGATTATCACGTAGGGTCTCGAGGGGAGAGTGGTGGATATGGCTATTCATAGAACGTCTGTGCTATTGCAGAGTGGAACTGTAATGCACTGAAATCTAACAGAAAGGAAACGAGTGACATTTAGAAAGACACAAAAGAAGAAACTGTGTTTTTCCACTATTGACTTTAACATAAAGATATATTTTACCTTAATTACGACTGGGGCCAGTGAAACCACATACCACCTGGCAGATACTCGTGTACCTCGGTGGTACTTGTACCACTGGTTGTGAACCCCTGAGCTAGGGTACAGACTCAGTTTACCGATGTACCATAGTTAAACTGCCGCACCCCAGTGGCCGGGCGTGGGACCGCATCACACATGGCAATAGTTCCGTGGTTACTTTATTCAGGTAAACAGACTGATAGCTAGATAGATAGGTAGGTAAACAGACTGTCTTTCACAGTAACTATGACCTAGGTCATTTCTAGAGACGTCTTTCACTTTCTCAAAAATTCGTAAATGCTTTCCCTGTCTTATTTTACCCCATTCTCAATTCTCTACATTTCAATTAGGGCCCGGCCTTGATGTGGACTTTTGTCCGTGACTGGAGCCTTCAACATAAAAAAAAACATGATATATATGGCCAACACTACTACTATTGCACCTCTTCCTGCTCCTCCTTTGTCCGCTTCTACTACACGCAAAGGTTAAGTCGCATGGTATAGATAGGGTTGTACTTAGATGGTTAGGAAATTGGTGAACTAGCCGTAAACAAAGTGTAGTGGTTAATGGCCAAGCCTTATAATAATTAGGCGAAACAAGCGGTGTGCCTCAGGGATCAATCTTGGGAGCGGTTGTCTTTCTCAGTTGCGTTAATGATATTCATTGGCGTTTCCTCATATTGAATATTATGTTCAGTTTTGGTCGCCACTTAAAAAAGACAGACAAAATCAAGAGAGTACAGAGGCGAACTACCGTTAATTCACAGACTGAAAAGCAAATCTTACGAAAGCCAACTAAAAGACTTGGATTTACTTGGCTTAAAAAAGAGATGATTAAGACATGATTTAATACAGATGTTCAAGATTACATTTCAAAGGCTTCGATAATCTCGAGCTCATAAGCAACGTACATAAGGTTAGATTCGTCTGATGTCACTCGTAGTAATGGATACGAACTCGTGGACCACCTCGGATGAGGAGAAGTACTTTTTCTTCAACAGGATTTTTAAGAGAATGATTTATCAGCTAGAGTAGTTGGAAGCGGAACCTGGTATATTTAAGAAAAGACTTGATGGATAAATCGCTTCAGATCCACTTGTGACATTATTTGTGCCTCCATAGCTGCATGAAGTACTTACATGTGTTTCTCTTTGAAGCATTTGTATTTGTCTTTCTTCTCTTATCACACCAAACTATGTGGATCCGATCTCTTCTACTATTACAAACAGCGTCGTTATGACCCACTAGTTTGTTGTTGTTTGAATTCCATTACTACTAGTACTACCATTACGTTGAATGGCAGTTATAGCAATAGTAATGAGGGTAATTAAATCATTTATAATAATAATGATAATAATAATAATAATAATAATAATGATAATAATAATACTATTAATGATAATAATAATAATAATAATAATAATACTAATAATAATAATAATGATAATAATAATACTATTAATGATAATGATAATAATAATAATAATAACATATAACAATAATTATTATGAAAATGTTGATGATAATGATAATATTGATAGTAATGACGTTAGCGGCAACAGATGTAGTAATAATATCAGTCGTAGTATAAGTGTCAGTAGCAGAAGTATGAGGTGTGCCGTCGATGAATGGGCACCAGTGGCTGTTGGTCTGTGTGACGTCAACTCCAGTGGGCCAAGGTCAGCATCCCTTTCGCCTGGCCACTGGGAATCCCTGCAATTGGCCCAGCAGTCCCATCGTGCAACTCGGAGCTGGTTGCAACTTTCTCTTCCTGTGGCAGTCTTATAAGTAACCTCAAGGTGCCTCGCAAAGGGATTTCCAACCTCTTGATGAACAAGTTCACGTGTGGTCGTTCGATCTTTTTCTTGTGGTGTTCCACACCTTATCATCCAGGGCTTCACCTTCTCTTGTTCCTAGACACGTCCTGCCGTACGTGGCTGATCCTAACCGCACTTGAGTTGGTGCGTGATGTATGCACACAAAAGACTTTATGAAGACGTGGTGGGCGCGCCCTCTACGGACCTGCTCTGAGTGAAAGTTGCTTAAGAAAAATTGTAAGATATTCTTGTAATCCGGATGACTAGGAATATATATATATGACAGGTCTCATAAATAAGTCCC
>JAYMFT010117392.1:0-13353 GCA_038088735.1 Panulirus argus
TTCGCCTTTTCCCGTGTTAGCGAGGTAGCGTTAAGAACAGAGGACTGAGCCTTAGAGGGAAAATCCTCACTTGGCCCTCACTCTGTTCCTTTTTTGGAAAAGCAGAAACTGAGGGGAGGATTTCCAGTCCCCCACTCCCTCCCCTTTGAGTTGCCTTTTACGACACACAGGGAATATGTGGGAAGTATTCTTTCTCCCCTATCCCCAGGGATGAATTATATATATATATATATATATATATATATATATATATATATATACTTTTTTTATTCATATTTGCTATTTCCCACATTAGCGATGTAGCATCAAGAACAGATGACTGAGCCTTAGAGGGAAAATCCTCACTTGGCAACTTTCTTTGCTCCTTTTGGGAAAGTAAAACAGGAGGGGAGGATTTCCAGCCCCCCACCTCCCACACCTTTTAGTCACCTATTATGGTACACAGGGAATATGTGTGCCATATTCTTTCTTCCCTACATATAGATATATTTACACCCTGGCTAGAGCTAGGTACCCATTTCATCAACCATCCCCAAGGGGTGGATGAACAGCTAGGTTGACTGTGGACTGACTACACAACCATGATCTGAACCCATATGCTTAACCCAGGGTGGCCCATGAAAGCTTCAGGGTCAGGAACGATAACACTATGTAGGTCCATTTGCTTAAATATTTCCTCTTTGCAATGTAATTACAAATATGTACAATATTTCAAAATATTACACTTTCTGAATAATTCAACATATAAAAAAACCTTGAATATCCAAAACTTTTGTTATCCAGAATGGCTGATTCCCCAAAGCATCATGGATAACAGAGGTTTTACTATATCATGGAAGTATAAAACAATCATTGTAGGATATGTTATTTTTTAAACATGCTAATGCTAACATTAAAGAGTTAAGAATTCTATTTATATCTCTGATGCCTGTTCCCTCCAGGAATTCCCATCAAGGGTGACCATGGCAAAAGAGTCTCTACTTATCCCTGTCCTTACATGCCTCCCTCACATACACCATTCCACACATTTTTCCACCATTTTTCTCCCTCCAGTATTCTTCCAACCTATTTGCCTATGTCAGAGGTAGTCTTCCTCTCACACCAACCCCTTTAATTGTACTATCATTAACTTTCTTTGTAAACTCCCAGTCTTGCACTCTTTCCATATGTTCAAACCACCTCAAAGTATTACATTTCACCCATTCCATAACTCCACAATTCATTCTCTTTTTGCATTTCCTGCCATACCACATATCTCATAAACCCCCTCATTTCTCTCTTCATTCCATCTAGTCACACTACATGCTCTTATCATATAGCTCATTTCGACAGCCCAGATTCTTTACCTCTGTGACTCATTCCATGTCCATGTTCTGGATGCATAGGACAGGGCTGGGAGGACTATGCTGACCCTTTATCCTCTCTTCAATTCCATACTTACACCCCACTATTCTGTTAAGGGGCAGAATGACTCTTCTACCCTGTACTGCTCTCTCCTTTATCACTCCTTCCATATCACCAAACTTACCCAAGACAGCTCCTACATACATAAATTCTCTCACCTCTTCCTGTCTTTCTCCCTACATATCCAAAGCACAATTCAGTACACTTTCTGCTTTCACTCTATATGGTTTTACAAAATCATACTTTCACTCTGTTTCCTTCCAAACACCATTACTTTACTTTTACTTGCATTTAACTTCAATTGCCTATGGTTACACACATCATACAACACACTTACAACCCTCTGCCACCCCTCTTCACTCTCTGCAAACAACACAGTTTTATTTATAAACAGGCTTGCCACTAGCCACCATAACTCACCACTACACTCCATCTCTGCACCCCTAATCCCTAGTCTTGCTTTCATCTCTCTTATCACTCCATCCAGGAAAATGGATATTAAACACAACTTAAAACTACCTCTTCCCCCTCTTTTGCTTAAAAAAAATGTTCCATAACCTTCCTCCATTGGGCAGGTCTACCTTTAATTATATCCAAAAACTATTTCCAAATATACAGCAACCTGATTTTGAATTATAACAAACTGATAAGCCTTGATATAGAGTTAAATATCAAGCACTAAAACATTAAAGAGTATAGTAAATAAGTTTTGGAACATGCAGTGCTAAGCAATTACTGTGCAATGACAACTTTATTAATTTCAAAAACTGATTGTCATATTAGTAATCAAAATGCTTTTGCTGCAAGATGTCTTAATAGTTATGAAACTCAGTATAAAAGCAGCATGCCCATATCAATGGTTATAGTAAATGTATTCTCTTTAATTTTCATCACATACCCTTCCACCTTCATTGCCAAGGAGGTTCATGCAGATCTTAAAAATAAAATTAAAGTCAGTTATGCTGAAGCAGATATAAAGAAATCCATGCATAGATGAAAAACTTTCAGCTTCTTAAAGTTAACTTCAGCAAAGACTAAGAGAATAAGGAAACTAGGCAATAAAAAATAAACATGGTACACACTAAGGGGACAGTCATGCTCATCAGATCCATCAGTGCAGTCTGCTATTCCATCACAACGGGCGTTCTTGGTCACACAAGACCCATCTTTACATCTGAACTCATAAGCAGAACAATTTTGGGCAAAAATAGGGAAGTCATCTGAAATTCAGGTTATATTACAAAAAAGCTGATTAAAACTTTCTATATCTGCATACTGAGAAACACACACACACGTGTATGTGTGTGTGTGTGTGTATTGGCAAAGTGGCAAGCATATCTCAAGGAAATTTGGCATCCCTTTCCTTGCTAGCCTTAGTGGTTAAAGTTGGGGAGAAAGCTTTAAAACAATAATTCCCAATAAATTTGCATGTCTACTCCTGGTTGGTTGACAAACAGAAATAGTAAGGATACTGACAGCAACAACCAGAGTGCAGCTTGGAAGACGTAGGAGCTCCATACAGGGGATCCTGGGGTTATATACTAATAATAACTATAATCTATTTTATCTATCATACTTGATCACCATTTCCCCCATCAGTGAGGTAGCGCCAGGAAACAGACAAAGAAAGACACATCCACTCAGATACCCACATATATGTAATTTCATCAATAATGTATAAATACATATATATATTTTTTTCATACATATTTGCCATTTCCCACGTTATGAGGTAGCATTAAGAACAGAGGACTGAGCCTTAGAGGAAGAATCCTCACTTAGCCCCCATCTCTGTTCCTTCTTTTGGAAAAACAAAAACAGGAGGGGAGGATTTCCAGCTCCCCACTCCCAAATATAAAATAATATATATATATATGTATATTCACATATCAATAATAACACTGCACTGGCTTTTGCAAATGAATAATATCACTTCCTACCATTTTACTATTCTGTTTCTTATCATTTACCCAATTTCCATATAGTTGGCATGAGTCAAGTACACAAATGCAGTTTTTGGTAAATCAATTATCTTAAACTGGCTTCCCCATCCCCAAACCCCAAAGGTGGCAAAATAATACAGGTGCCAAATTTCCTTTTCATACACCAACATAAATTATGAACAATCTGAAACATGCATCTACAATGTATCTTATTCTTTCATAGCTTTCTGATTTAAAGAGTAATTAAACTGACCATTGTTTTCCTTCAATCAGATGACTCACAACTAAAAAAATAATATATGAAGCAATGATCTTTATTAATCATTTACCATGAGGAAAGTACAACAAAGGACAATAAAACACACCACAATCGTGCTCATCAGAACCATCGAAGCAGTCACTTCGTCCATCACACACAACTCTTGATGAAACACATTCTCCAGACAGACAGAGAAATTCATTTTCAGTACATCGAGCTGTGGATGAATAAATAATTTTCATAAAGTAAACTGATACAATTACGAATGATTAGCTAGCTGAACAAAATAGGGAAAGAGTTCTACACTTAAGGGACTCAATCTCTCAAACCTTTATATCATACCATCTTTCGAGCATTCACACTGTCTGTATTTACAGCTTCCTCCAATCCCGTTTCACACACCCAAAGATCTGTTAATGTAGAGGCATTTCTTCACTTCCCCTTGTAACTTGATTCTTCATTGGTATCCTACTATGCCACCGAGTCCATCTGGCATTTCCAGTTTTGAATTTAATCCAATACTTCTGTGTTATCATCATCTCTCTTCTCCATCACTTCCAATCTAAGTAATTCTATGGCTACTAGCATTTCCCTGTGGCTGAATTCCCCTAATTCTGGTACATTCTTGATTGTCTGCCTTTGGACATCCTCTGGCAGAACAATACGTCCCTTTCAGTGGGGTGCTGGGACTAGTGCTGCATACTCCAGTTAGGGTTTAATTTAAGCCATTTGTACTTTTCAGAATATCAAGTACTTGAAGGCAATTTTGATGCTAACTAGTTTGTAATTTGCCTCAAGATAAATCCTTATAAGACTTTTGTGGATAACTTGGTATTACAACAATTCCCTCCAAGTTCCCTTTAACAAGCCAATTTCTCCATTTTGTCTTTTACAAGATAGTAGTCATAATAAGGGCTCCTTTTATTTTCTATAATCTTCTAAAATCCAGTTGCATTGAATTTTATCTGCCATGTACACAACCATAAACACAGCCTGTCAAGGTATCTTTGTAGAACCCTAAAATCTGAAGACTCCTAACTTCCGCCATGCCTCAAAATTTGTACCCATGCTTGCCAACCTATTTTGTTTCAGTCTAAAAATGAAGACTTTTCCTTCTTGAAAAAAGTGCATTGATACAGCCATCACAGAAAATGAAGAACACTCTAAACTTTCCGACTATTGTCTTATTGCTTCAACTTTTACTTGTAAAGTCTTTGAATTCTTCCTTAACATTCATCTCCTTTAGAAGTATCTTGATTCTCAGTTTTCTCTGATCGTCGGCATGGCTTTTGCAGGGAAAGATCCACTGGTGATGACACTCAAGTCATTTCCTGTTACTAATGTTTTGATCATCCTTTCCGAGAGACTATGGGGAGTTCTGTACCTAAAGATCTCAAACTCCTCGTTGGCTTTCCTTCCTCACCCCTTTCTCTTTCATCTAGCTTGTTCTCTCAGGGTCTATCTCTACAACAGTTGGTGGGTCTGCAGCAGTGTTTTTCATGGTTCTATTTTGCCTACTATGTTCTTCCTCTTTCTTATAACCTAGCTCTTTTCATCAACAAACAACCAAACATTCATAAGATGAAAACACAATACTGCACTCCTTTACTTCTTAAAATATGCTACCTCTTCTGCTGGTCAATTTCCATCCTATCCCAACACAAGCTCTAAACTGGAGAGAATTTTCCATTGAGACTGATGTATTCTAATTAAATCTAGCCATTTCTCTTACTAAAACTCCTCAAATCTCTCCATCTCCTTTGATGGCTTCATAATTTCAGCACAAAACACAATAACCAGGCAAGGTATCACCATAACTTATGCTCCATCCTAAAAACTCCACTTTACACACACAGATGTCTGCCTCTATGAAATGGGGAGTTGTGTTCAGATTACAAAGATTCTTCTCTTCTGATCAGTTAGTCTAATTATAAAAAAAATGGCTGATTCATCCTTATAGGGAGTACTACTAGCACATCTTGGGCAGCTTTAGCTCCACATACTTTTTTTGACCAAATCAAATTTCAAGCAATCTGATTGTCAACTTCACCACATTCTCTATGCTACTTCTAAGGATATCACTTTGCTTTTTGCACCAGAGAACTAAAGTTGAGCATGCCTCCTCCACTTGCTTGACAATGTAATACTTGACTAGTTATTGTATCATATGAGTACTGCTTGGCCATTAGTTACTCAATAGAGGGTTGCTGTGATGTCTATTTTTCCCTAAAACGCTTTGACGCCTTAAAGCACATCTTCAGACACGTTTCCATTTGCAGTTACTTTTAGCTTTCTGTTGGTTAGAAATTCTCTAATTCATTTTTCTAATTTCCCTTTAAAGTTACGTTTTGCTGTTTTGTTTTGTAGTGCTCCATATTCTACTTTCTCAAAAGCTTATGCAAAATCTAAAAGACAGTATCTATTCTTCTCACTGGAGTTTCATGTGTTATTGCAGTGAGCCAGCAGTTGTGACTGTTCCTAAAGCAAAAAAAATCATGCTGGCCTTAATTAATAAGTCTGCTGCTAATCAAATATTAAAATGAAGTTTCTTTTATCACTCTAAAAAATACCTTAATTATGTGTAATATCAGGTTGAGTGGTCTATACTGATTTGACAAGAATTTAGTTCCACTTTTATGTACTGGTATCATGTATTCTATTTTGTGTATGTCTGCTGTGCTGGACTGGTCTATGCTTTGTCAAAGTAGTATCATGAAAGGTTTAGCTTCTGTTTTCAAAGACGTTTTTAGAAATGCTGGTGGGATTCCATCTGGCCCTGGTGTGAATTTCTCCTTAGTTGGTCAGTTGCTTCAATTACGTCTCCTCTTACGCTCACATCTCTAAGTGAATGTTCATCCCAATCATTCACTAAATCATCATCAGTTTCTTCATTCTCTCATGCTAATACTGGCTTACACTGGTTGCTCTGCATTTGGCATATTCTTTTGATCCTTTACATAAATGTAATGTTTAAAATGTCAAAAATTTCTGATTTTCTCTTCTTTTCTTTGTTCATGTATGCAAATAGCACTTTTGGATTTCTATCCATGCTTTAAATGCCTTTTGCTTCATTCAATCTTTGTTCTTTTCCACATAGTTCCATCGTTTCATTGTCAGCAATTCTTACTTTTCCTTTTAATTTTCTATTCTTTCTCTGCTTGCTACATTCCCTATCTTTTTCTTCCATTCTGTTTTTCTATTCATCTGCTGCTGTCTGTCTCTTTGTATCTTCCTCCTTTTCTTGTTACTATCTTTTCTTTTGTATGGCTCCATTTCTGTAATCATTTGATTTATACTCTGGTCGAAAACAATCGTTTGTTTTAGCATTGCTTTTAGTAAGAAGATCATTCCAGTCTGTATTCTCTGTTATATTACTTGCATCTTCCAATTCTATTTTCTCAGTAAAAACTGTAGCTATTCTTAATAAATCTGTCAAATTTTATTTCACTTTGGTCTTTAATTATTCCTACTTTATACTTTGCAGATATTTCTATAATGTCATTGTCCGAAATACTCGTTCTAGATATCTGTGATTAGTGCTATGTCCTTTGTAAATATAAAATCATTGGTGTTATTATCTCTTGTTGGTTTAAGTATTACCTGAATTAAGTTTAATGTTTCACATATGGCCATTAATTTGTTTAACTGCTGTCTTTTATGTCTAATGCCTTCTCATGCTGACCATACTATTGTTGATACTAGTTTGTCTATATTTTTTACTAACTCCTCAATTTTTTATTTCTGCTATTCTTGTTTTGGTGTTTTCAGAGGTCTGTAATTTACGATGTTACTAGTGTTTAGGGCTGGAACATTTACCATTAGTGTTTCACACTTCTGAGATAATCTCTATGTTTGATTCACTTCAAACTAATTGCTGACATAAAATGCAATACAATCTTGCCTAATTTTTCTCTGTTTCAGCTCCATAAGTTACATATTCTAAATCAACTTGCCTTGTGATCTTATTCAAACAAGCTTCATTTATACTAACAATATTATGCTGTTGTCCTTTGTATGTTTTCCAAGATATATTATCCAAATTCTAGAACTGCTCATGATTAAACTTTACAAATTCATTTATGATATTTTCCATGAATTATTCCTTTTGTTCTCATTCAATTTCTATTCTAAGCCTGTTTGTTTATGCTACTCATTTTCACTTGAACATCTTGATGTACATCTTATAGTTTATCAGTTTTCTTATTAGCTCCATAAGTGTCTCTGCTAGAAAATGGGTTGTTTTTGCACTTTCATTATTGAACCTACTTTGTCCCTTTTTAATCCCTTCATTTGTACTACTTCCTACATCCCCAATCATTTCTTCTCTCTCATCCCAAGTCTCTATTTCAACTTTGTCTTTCAATGAGTTATCACCTGGAACAGTTGTCAGAGATATAGGTAGATAGATAGATAGTTTCTCTTTTATTTCTCTCTTTTCCTCCATCTTTGAAGTACTTGGAATCTGACTGTCTGGTAGTTCTAAGCTTTCATAACATTTGTTAGCAAACTGACTGATTTGTAACTCACTGAAACCCACTGAAGCCTTGCACTAGACTTACCTCAACATCATCTACTTTTCCCATACTGTCTGAGTATCTCATACACAGCTTTCATCTCTGCTAGTATATTTCTTGGACATGATTCACAGATGAATACTAGAATTAATCTAACATCATTTTCATCTACCCTTAAGCAATCATGCATCCCTGTATTACACTTGATACATCTAATTCTTGGATGTCGTAACATAACCACAATGAACCATCTTTTACAGTGGTCACACTTAGCTAACAGACCTTCAAGTTTCTTTACAATAAATTCACAATCTTCTCATGCATTTGCGATCTTTTACAGGATGCATGCTTTGATGTCTAAGTATCTTATTGCTTTTCTCGTCTAAAATATTTTCTTATAATTGTTTATTTCTATCATTCTGTGTAATGAGCTCTTGACTGCTTCACTCATATCTGGGCTGCAGCATCTAATTAGCCAGCTCATTTCTCTGACAAGTGTTGATTCTGCAAGTGAGTCTATACATTCTCTATGAATTTCTTTCTAATAATCACTTAAGAACTTCCCAAAGCACTTCAGTATAGGCTGTTTGTTGCTGCTTTATACTTATGTGTGAAGCTTCTCATCTCTCATTTGCTTATGGGCTTCAAATTTACCCCATACATTACAAGGCTTTATTCTTAACTTTTTAGTACTCCTGACTATCTAAGGTTATATCTTCATTAATATTCATTAGCATACTTTCCGATCACTAATTCAACGGTATTGCCTTTGTTAATTCGGGTGTTACAGGCATGTGATGGTAGTTCCTTTCATTTGCTGCTTTTCATTGTATATGTTCACTATCACCACTGAAACTCAAACCCAATTAATCTATGTAGCTTGCAGTCATTATCATTTTGATCATCACTGATATTCTGATACTGGACTCGTACAATATCTAATTCAGAGAGGAGTTCCCAAGCAGGCTGTGTTGTTTAAAGGGGTGGTGGGAAGTGAATCAATGTTATGCCTTTTTTGATGGAAAATATGGAATATGCATTTAAATAAAGGCAAGAACCTCTAAGGAGCATACTTTGAAAATACTAGAAAAAAATCATGGAATTAAGTTGCAAGGGTGAAATTACCTACACAAGAGGAGGACATGTTTTCAGAGGTAATAGGTATACTTTACTTTCTAAACTTTTATGATACAGTGACCAATGGCCAAGACAAAAGAGATTGGTAGGAGTATTGTGTATTCTTGGGACACTTGGAAGGCATCTGAGTGTGCCATAATAGGAGTTTATGTACATATTTTTAGGCAGAAATAAAAGAAAAAAGGTAATCCTTCCATGAACTAAAAATCATTTTAGCAAGAGGAAAAAGGAAATGTAACAGAGGTGCCTTTAAAGCTGAGTTGGAATGGCCAGTCTCATTCCACAGGGCTTGGTGCTGGGACTGTTTTCCTGATATATATGACTTACCAGAGGCCTTGAATTTTACCTAAAGTATTTACAAATGACTAGTGTCCAGAACTACCATGACCTTTGAAAATTCTTTGAACTCCTCTGTAACTGGTGAAATATGTTACTAACAAAATGCAGCCCCATGAAATGCAAAGTGATAAAAACTATCCAGTTAAAAAAGGAAAACTATGACTACCAATGTACAGGGCACATATTAAAGAAGTCTAGGTACAGTATGATTATGTGGCTTGATAGATTACATTGTCAGTCTCTGGAAAACCACACTGGGTGAGTTGTTACAGAAGCAAATAATCAGACATTAAAATCAAATTTGCATATGTAAACAGTTAAAAGGAATTGTCCTGAGAAATATTTAAAGTACACATTAGATCCAAATTAGAGTAAGCATCATCAACAATGCGGAAATCAAAATTTCTTAAAGGAAGTATAATGGAAGCAACAAAGATTGTACATGAAACCAGTTAGTTACCGACACAGGATGGTGGCCATAAATTTGGCCACACTAAAGAAAAGAAACAATGGGAACATAGTTACAGGTTTCATGGTTTTCAGTCAAACTAAACTTGTCACCAAAAACAGTTCTCTGACATCAGCAAAGAAAGAGAAATGAAAAGGCATAGCAAGGAACTAATCAAAAAACAAGTTAGAAAAGATGTAAAAAGGTATATTTGGGGTAACATGTGGATTAGTGCAACATACTGCATAAAAAAAACTGTAAATTCTAATTACTGAATAGTTTTGGGGACTGTAAGATACAAAACAGTTTAAAAGGTGAGGAATCACATGCATAGAATTCCCTCACTATACAGCAAAAATAGGTCTTTCTTAACAATGACAAACAAACAAACAGATATTTACAGATGTTAGCAAAGAATGTGTAAGAGATGGGACCCAATGAGTGTAAAACTTCCCCCCCCCATACAGTACAAATAGTTAATTACACAGACAGATCCCACACATACAATATAACACTAAATTTTAAGAAATAGTAGTACATGTCCTATTAGGAGAACACATAATGGGATGGGTAGCTCTATAAAAGAAGTGCATAGTGGTGTTGATATTATGAAGTCCTCCAAGTTATATTAATTATCCAGGACAAATATTCAAGGACAACAGCAAAGGAACAATCAGGATGGTACATGAAGTGGTGAATCATGCACTTCTAGCAGAGGGTAAAGTACTGATGATGAGGTATTTCAATTATAAAGAGATAGACTGGGGGAATTTGGAGCCTTAGGTTGAAGGGAGAATCTTTGAGACACAAGCTCTTATGTAAGGTGTACATAGAAAAATTACCTCAATAAACATGTTAGTGAACACATTAGGAGAGGAAGTGGTAAACCATCAGTACTACATTTAATCTTCATAAATATAACCATGGATTTTGAAAATATCATATATGATACATCATTTGGAAAAAAAAACAGATCATTTAATGCTTAGGTTTGATTACGTGGGCAACAAGGAATTTAAATTGCAGAGATGAGACAAGTCTTGAAGAGGATGCATAATCAAGCAAACTACATATACTTTAAATTTTCTGAAGTAACACAGATTGAGAGAGTAGGTACTGTTGCCAAGTACCCAAGCTCTGTGGTAACAGGTTCTGTTAAATTTACAATGATGAAGTAAGAACATGGGTACCTCTAGCTTCCAGTACAGAGGGAGCTTCAAGATGTGCAGTGGAAAGATACAGGTGGCACTCTAGCCAGCCAGTATATGCAAGGTAAAAAAGAACAATGAATGAGTATAGCAGGATAAGAAAAAGTAAAAAAAGAATATTTAAAAATAATATTGTGGATAAGAATGAAGAAATCAATAACTTTTCCATAAATTCTTCAGGAGTAAATTATCTGCTCAAAAGAAGCTAATCAGCCAAAGGAATTCAGAAGAAAGCACTCTAAAGGTTAATTTGAATTACTGAAAAACAAGTTCAAGAGTGTTTTCAGTGAGGAAGATACTACAGCCCCAATAGTGAGATAGGTTAGAGAGGAGGTTTAGAAAAAAAACACTAAGATATCTTGAAAAGATGTTAACAGAATAATAAAGGGTCTTGATCCATACTAAGCTCATGTTCCTGAAGATACCTGGCCATAAGTGCTGAAGATGCAGGCAAATACATCTGAAAGACCTCTTGATATACTATTCAAGACATTGCTGGAGAAAGGCAAATTGCCAAGAAGTGGAAAAGGGGCAAACATCATATCCATTTATAAGAAAGGAGACCATGAAGAGGTGCTTAACTGCTGACCAGTTTCCCTGACAAGTGTGGTACTGGAAAACATAATCAAAAGGCAAGTGGATGACCTTTGAAAGAGGGAAAATTACCTAGGTTAGGGAAGCAGCACGATTTTAGAGAAAGGACCTGTGCGTAATGAACCTCTTAGATTTCCATGATATATAGAGCTCTATCTTTGACACAAGGAAGGGCTGAGTGGATTGTCTGTATCTGGACTACCAGAAAGCAATTGACACTATACTGTTAGGGAGGCTCATTAGGTGATTACAAAAATTGAATAACCAAGGAGGGTTAAGGAGGAGATTCTTCCATTGGACAGATTACCTTAACAGAAACAAAAATGGACACATGGGTGGACATCACCACTGAAATGAAATAGGGTTCTGTTCTGAGACTCTTACCATTCTTGATCTATGTGAATAATAAGGTATGGACTTCTACCTGAATGTTTGCAAATGATGAAAAATAATGGAGGAAGTGAAAAGCATGAAGGACTGCATCAATGAACAAGACAGAATCCAAAGTTGGTTTGATTCATAGTTGATAAAGTTTACCATGGATAAATGTAAAGTAAAGAGGACAGGTCACAGCAAACGAATGCCTTGATATGATTTTCATCCAGCAGGAAACAAGCTGCAAGACTTTGTGTGTGAAAAAGACTTAGGAGCTGATAGTGTCCCTAACTTGTCACAATAGTCCCACCTTAAGAGAATCATTAAGGAGATGAACTGTCTGCTCACAGATAATAGAAAAGCATTCAAGTTCATGGATAAGGAATTATTCATCAAGCTCTTCACATCATACATGAGGCAAAAACTAAGATATGCTTCCCAGTAATTACATGAGGCAAAAACTAAGATATGCTTCCCAGTATTTACATATGCAAATTTGATTTTAATGTCTGATTATTTTCCTCTGTTACCACATCTAAGAAACACATAGAGCTAATAGAGAAAGTCCAGAGTAGAGCAAATATGGTGACAGAATCAGGAAAGCTGACTGACAGTTAAAGGATGGATGCTTAAAATGTACCCACCTTGAGACAGAGATAAGAGAGGGGTAACCTGATCATAACCAAAAAGTTTATACAATAAATCAATGACACAGGCAATGAACATTTTCTTGAAACATTCAAAAACAGAACAACCAGAGGACAAAGTAAGAAATCATCAAAGAAGCATTAGAAAATTGTAAGGAAGCACTTTTAAAGTATACAGGTAGTGGATGGATGGAATAAAAGACATGGTTAATACAGACAGTATACAAAGATTTAAGAAAGATGCATGATGGGTGGGTTTTCATGAGACAGGGCCCCACGTGTAAAACTCCCTCCTTGTACAGAACAAATAAATAACTACACACATGCCCACACTCTTGATCGTCAGAAAGAAGCTGACACTGTACTACATTGAAGGTTGATTACGAAACTGGATCATCAGGCAGGAACAGGGAGGAGATGCCTCCAATGGATAGATGACTATCTTAGTGGAAGCAACAAAGGACACATGTAACAGAAGCCTTCTC
>JAYMFT010117403.1:0-13353 GCA_038088735.1 Panulirus argus
CTGAGCCTTCGAGGAGGATGAGCACTCCCTACCTGGCTCCTTCTTCTGTTTCCCTTTTTAGAAATTGAAAATACAAGAAGGGGAGGATTTCCAGCCCCCCTCCCCTGCTCCCGCCCCTTTTAGTAGCCTTCTACGACACGCAGGGAATACGGGGGAAGTATTCTTACACACACATTCGCCATTTCCGGCATGCGCGAGAAGCGCGAAGAACATATGACTAAGCCTTAGAAGTGAAAATCCTCACTTGGCTCCTTTTTCTCTTCCTTCAGGGAAATAATATAGGAGGGAAGGATTTCTAACCCTCCGCTCCCACCCCTCTCAGTCGCTCTCTACAAAACGCAGGGAATATGTGGGCAGTAGCGTATTCTTTCAACCCAGTCCCCAGGGAAAGAACCCTTCTCACAAGTCTACGAGTGAACGCAAGATTCCAACTGATTTACAATAATTTTCCATAATAAAAAGGCTCGTCTGAATTTCTGTAGAGTTTTTGATGGGAAATTATAAGCCCGTGCGTTCGTGGGTTTCATGTCTCATCCTATAATACAGCATCGGGCCAATCTGGTCCGCTCCTCAGATGCGGTGTTGATGCTCCGCTGTGACACACTTTACCCATTAAATCATACTGCGAGAGGCACAGTGGCTAGCGTGTCTATGATGCAGCTCCCAGTCGCGCCCTCGTAATCTATATATAATGAGTCACAGCCTCCGACGTCCCGGTCGCGTGCCATTCACAAGCGGTAGCCCGCACTCGACAGGTTGCGCGTGCCGCCGCTCAGCATATACGTTCTAACCAGCAACCAAACGTCTCTCACGCTACTTCTACGCTCGAAAGACAACGCCAACCAGTATATCACCATGCAGTATCGTACATCCACTGTAAGAGGTAACCTTCGTGTATGAAAAATATTTTTTTTTTAATTCAAATATTAACTGGAAAAGGTTTCTGAAGCGTTGGCGACCACGATAAATATTACAAACGCGGCTCCAGCGTTTACAAAAGTGTTTATTCTTCTGGAGGCAGTTGAAAACTTTTGTCCACATCGCAAGGTTCGTATTATGTGCTTTCGTTGTCCCAGTGTGAGACGTGACTCAGGAGGTAGTGAAGAACATGCATCGTAAGGGCAGAAGTAATACTGATGAATACAAAGGCTGTAATCCCTAAAAAACAATTATAATTTCATTGTCAAACTGGTTAATATTCAGTTGCAGAAAAGGTTGCAACATAAATCGGATGAACCAAGGTAAGGGCGAAATACTAGTAAAAAGACTAATAAATAAATAATGAACATTTTTGACTGCAGTTATTAGATTTCCTGTTGCCACGAGTGTAGCTTGGAGGAGGACACCCAGTAGTTCTGCACAACAGCAAGGAATGAACCAAGTTGGTCAGCCATATACGCACTCCTGAGCTTAACATTACTGAGCGTTACACGAACGTGAACCATTAACAAGCGATCGAATGGGAGGGGTGCATTTTCGAGGAACCCCCAAACTTTCAGGACCTGGGATGTTATACACGGAAAGTTGGATAATTATCAGGGACCCTCAAGCTATTGGGTCCAGGGATGATTTAAGAAAAGTTGGAACTTCTCATTTTTTAGGAGCCCTGGGATAACTAATGGAAAGTGGGGAGCCTCTCACACACAAGGGATCACCCTTACAGGCAATCTCGCCTGAGAAATATGCTACAGTAAATGGCATTAAGAGCGCAAGGGTGCACACAATATATATATATATATATATATA
Organism: Panulirus argus; assembly: GCA_038088735.1. Classification (NCBI taxonomy): domain Eukaryota; kingdom Metazoa; phylum Arthropoda; class Malacostraca; order Decapoda; family Palinuridae; genus Panulirus; species Panulirus argus. The sequence continues at coordinate 1,747 of JAYMFT010117403.1, forward strand.
TATATATATATATATATATATATCATTCATCAACAAACTATCTTGTCTGGTAATTGTATGAGTAGTGCAGTATACAAACAACTAATTCACAATCACCAATATAATCCGTCACTCCACATGTCAGCATAATGTGGCGAAACTACACCAGTCGAAAGTTCATATGCAAATAATGTGAGTAGAAATAATGGGAGGAAACAGTGACCTACGCAGATATGCACTATAAAAGGATGTGACATCAGCCTTACGCAGTAAATGAACCAGACGCCCGGAAGTCAGCAGTCAAGCGGCTCTTACTTTTGGTTAAGTAAGCATGAGTAAAACAAGAAAGACTGACCAAAGCCATGAATTTTACATATTTAGCTATTCAAACTTGATTGGAAAGATGTATGACTCATGGGCTTTTGTCTGTCAGGTGTACAGACCCACGTATTCACTACCAAGCGCAGTTAAACTTCATGTATTCACAAACGCTGTCAAACTCACTCACATACGGACAGACAGACGCTTAGTGGATTGGATGACCGCTTTTCAGAGTGCATAAGCGTTTGTGTATGCATATTAGGTGTAGTGATAAGTGAGTGTGCTTTACTGCGCATGTTTCTTTTAACTGGATCAATTACTGTGTGACTAGTTTACAGTTCAACTGTGGATGACTGCTTTACTGATTGCACTGACGGAAGACAACTTTACCGGCTGAAATAGAGGGTGAATGAACTTTACAGGTTGCACTGATGGATGACTGAATTTTGCTGGTTGCACTGGTGAATAAGCGAATTTCAATTAGCGTGTGCATGAGCGGTGATCGAACCCAGATCGAGACCTCTCGAAGTATGGAGGCCAACTCAGGAATAATACAATATTGTTAATCTTCCTCATCTACCAACTCCTACAGTAGCCAACGTTTTTAAAGTTTTATTCAACGAAATCTCTCGCCATTGTCACCTCCCGCTGCTACCAGGTGTCAGCTCTCTCCATTGTCACCTCCGGCTGCTACCAGGTGTCAGAGGGTACACAAAGCAGAATCTTGGGAGAGACGCCACCTCAGGACGTGACCATGGGACGGCCTGTCAGCGGCTCCTGTTCACGCCGCGGGGCGCGCCACGCTTACATACAAGCGACCTTGACGTACGTATCGAAAGCAATGCAGATGACCGCACAATCGTGTATGAATCAACACTCTCCGAACAGCTGCAGTACAAGGCCACAAGAGAAGACACTCGTGCATGCAAACCGCATGTTTACAGAACTATGGGACGCGACAAGTATATACTGGGAGAACCTACGACCGATTAAAAATTACATGCACACCACATCTCGTGTCTTGGAACATCTGACGACCACAGGTCAACAAACATCAACTGTATAACCTCAAATTAACAGTCATCAGCTGAATGAGTTCACGTCAACAAACATCACCACCTGGAGGAGGGCCTTGGGTCAGCAACCACCACCATCAACTTCATGTCAGGAAAGAACCACGTCGCTGGCTCGGTGCGTACGTGACGTAGATGCACAGGCTCTCAAGGCCCTGTCGGGGCTGCTGGTGTTCAGGGCAGGCGTTGTGGCTCATCCTCCATTCTACTAATACCTGCCTCAAGCGCTGCTCCAAGGGCAACTTACATCGCCATCTGGATGAACGACCACCTGACTAGTCAGGCTGACCCATATTCTAAGACAAGTACTTCTATAAGGGATGTGTATGGGATTTGGCCTGACAGCGGCTCAAGATGAACAGAAATACGAAAAAAGTAAGTGCAGTGAATTACTATTACATTAAGTGTACATAAAAAAAATCATGTGTTTATAGACTTAAAGACAAAGGAATGGGATCAGACTGGCCTGGATCCTGACTCTCTGAAGGTCTTAAGTCTTAATACGTTGATGATTTTGTGCTTCTTTACGAAAGAAAGACGACAGAGGCCAAGAGGAGGAAAGGAGGGAGGTATTACGAGGAAGGACGAGGCGGAAAACACCTAGGGGAGGGGAGAGGGCTGGGCCATCTTGTGGTCACGAAGGTTATGAAGTTATCGTCTGCCTGGCCACTACTGGCCTCCAGCCCGGCTACACCTTCTCCCTGTGTATTCAATTACTTATTTCAGCATTTCATGTAGGTAAATCAATACATGCTATAGTGCGGTAGGCTGTAGATCCTGGGCAAAACAAACCTATATCTTAAACGAAAGGTTGTATATCATGGGGGAAAAATATACCCTACACTTGGAGTTGTAGTTCCTGAGAGAGGCATACCAACGCTGCTATAAATTTTGGAGAGTAACACAAACGAAGTAACAACACACACACACACACACACACACGAAATGAGTGGAAAACATATGACGCAAGCAAGGTGAAGGTTAAGACCAGGTGAAGGCTGAGTGAAGGTGAAGGTGAAGGCTGGAAGGTGAAGGTGAGGGCTGAATGAGGGTGAACTTGTAGGGAGGTGGTTTAGAGGGAGAGAAGGGAGTGCGGAAAGTCAAAACTTAATGTTTTCATCACAATAACTATGCAAGCTTAAAATAACTTTTTTTTTATATTCCTGTTTTTAGATAGTCCTATGTGTACAGCATTTAACATTATATATGTTAGGTTAGTAAAAAAATCGTACATTGTATCATTCTTTTAAGGATGACTGTTAAATCAACTCGCGTATGACTAACGCTTTCCTAGGCTAACCCTTGGCAGATCTTTGATTAAAAATCAACTATGGTGGTTCATAGTCATGCAATGTTTCGCAAATTGTTAATCTATCAACAATAAGACATCTTTTTTTTAAGGGGTGGGGTGGGGGGGGAGGGACGTGATTAGTTCTGGGATTATAGCAAAATTTAGGATTTTGAGTATGTAGAGGAGGCACAACTACACACGCGTAAACAGACACTCTTAGGTTACATAGTGAGGAATGGGAATAAAAGAAAAAACATTTTTTTTCATTGCGTCTGTTTAATAAACTTGACTGTAATGATTTGGCTTAATCACCACCAGGCAGGCGACAGCAAATCAAATCTAACATTAATAGAGAGGATTAGTTTGTCAATTAAGATTAAGATTATGAGCACGGTGATACGCGTTTTGAGCAAGACTCTCGGGTATGACGACCAAGCCTTTGACTTAACCATTCAGGGTAAGATCAAAGGTGACTCCACTGTACCCATGGGTACGCGTTGCAGGAAACAGAGTTGTTAAAATTCTAATGGCTACCTTAAGACGAGGAGGGCACATGGGAAGGACATGTAACAGGACACCTGATGGTCCCTGACGAGGTTACCTGCTGGATAACAATGGCAGTGGCCTGGGGAACTAATTCTGTTAGAGTCGGAGACGGGATACTGAAGCATGGGGCACCTCCCCACCCACCACTCCCTCCCTCCAGCACAACAGCCGGCAGGAAAATGGCCTAGAATAAGCACCACGCAGTATGTAGAAGCATACCGCCATGGAAAGTTTATTATGGGGTGGAAGTGATCGGAAAGTCAAGTGTTTAAGAGGGAGGAGGTAAATGGGAAGAGAGTAATAGGGTAGGGTGAGATCAGTAATGGGAGGGTGAGAAAGAGAAGCAACAGTGATGAGGGGGTGGGAGTGGGAAGCAAGAATGGAGTGAGAGTGAGGAGATGAGAGGCGGAGGTGAGTGAGGGAGGAGAGGCCGAGGCACGTCAAGGCTTCAGGGCCAAGGTCAGGCAGGTGCGGAGGTGACCTGTTAGCCTCCCTCATACTCCGCTGGTACTCACATGCCTCCACGCTGAGCAAAAATATGGACAACTGCTGAGCATATATATATATATATATGCATGCAAAAACACCACTAAGAAAAGTAAACACGTGAATCCTGTGCGCTTTTCGTGTAATTACCACAATCTACAGAGGACTAGTTACTGGTCCTCTGTAACTAGGCCTCTGATTAATGTTAAACGTATGAGAGAAATGAGGAGTCTTCCGAACTGCGACACCATAAAATAGGTCAAGATAGGCTCTATCACCAGTGAGGTGTAAGGTTAAAGAAATCTAACCAAATACATAGGTCACTTACAGTGTACGGCGTAAACTGACTAGCAATGACCAAAAGGTTAGGGAATAACACCAGGGAATAACCCACTATCTAACGTTATGTGGTGCATTCAGAGCTGTATATACTGAAAATTGTCTTTAGTTATATCTAATTTGCTCGATGAGGGATGCTTTTCAAGTGAAATGTTCAGAGCAATAAAATCAAATTCATTTGCAAAATATGAGGTTCCGCACCAATAACGATGAGGGTGAACAGAGAAAAAATCCAAATATAGGCTATTTCTGGAACCACTTCATAAGGTCTCTTCCGAAGAAGCAGGATATGCCATCACGCGGTGGTGTCTGGAGACACTGATACCGCATGGCAGCTTTGCATACAAAGTCCAGTAAATATACATTGGTTTTGCCTCTGAGAGGAGGGGCATAGCGAATGCCGCCGCCCAGTGTTGCCGTCTGGGTGCGCCTCTACACACAGCAAGACATTCTCATTATCCTGTCGTTTTATGATAAAAAATATATTCTTTTTTTCCTGCTCGTGGATAGCAAAAGAGATACTGTGTATTGCTTTTAGTGTAGCCAGATACTGCTCAAGTAAAGAAAAAATAGTGTATCGTAAACGAAAGTGCTCTGGCAGAGCTGGCATTTGGAAAGTACGTTTAGAAACTTGACTTCGTCAAAATTCACCAAAAAGAATGTCGCTAAAGCCATATCGCTGACAGGATCATTGGGGTGGAAAAGCACAAAAAAAGTATATTTTTCAATCACATTCATAAATTACTGGTTAAGTATGAGATTAACAGAGAGGGAAGGAGAGAGAAATGGAAGATGAAGACATTCTATTTTAATTGGTTTAAACCAGTTATGGTATAAAGATTACCTGAGCTTTAAACGCCGGGGTGCTGAGGGCTGGACATGATATTCAATTAAAGTCGGTTTATTTATTTTTCCCAGCAGTTGGCTCTGAGTATTCTGACGGAGTAAGCCACCATTATGTTAATTTGTTCGTGACTTAAGTACACCGTAAACCACAGTTATTCTATTCTGACGGAGTAAGCCACCATTATGTTAATTTGTTCGTGACTTAGTACGCCATAAACCACAGTTATTCTATTTTGTTCATGACGTTAGTACGTCATAAAGTACTTTCCCCAGTGTATATCCTTCATCCATCACGAAGTACGTCATAACCCCCCCCCCCTTCATCCACCATACACCACGCCATACAATACTTCCTCCGGCAATACGTAAAATTCTTCATCGCTCATATGTAATGGAAATTGTTACTTGTCGACGCGGAACATTTATCGCTAGTACTCTTTCCCTTCCCGGTCGCGCGCGTCAAGGTCAGGAGACGCCTGAGGGGGCTAACTTAACCTGACGTGTGTGTGTGTGTGTGTATGTGTGTGTGTGTGTGTGTGTGTGTGTATGCGCACACACGTTTTCTGTGTGTGAGAACTCGCATGTGATATTCAAACCTGGTTGTGAAAGTACCTTGTAACAGTATAGGGGAGTGTGCAGGTCCGCAGTGTGGTGCTGGTGTGGGGGGGGGGTCCCCCAGGTTGTGTGTGTGTGTGTGTGTGTGTGTGTGTGTGTGTGGTCAACACCCAACGTTTCAGCCCACAACACAACAACTGCTTTTCGGGTTTATGACCTTCGTATGACCATGATGTCTTCTTCGGGTCTACTTTCGTGTCTCCATATATCTTGTGAATCAGCAAAACTTCGTACAATTGCATTGTATCTAAATACCACTGAATTTGTAGATAGAAATATTCTACAGGCGATTTATCAAAAAATACAAATTATCTGCTGGAATATCATCTAAGACAAAAATATTTACCTTACATAATACACAGAAATGGAACGAAAAGTATCGACAGAGAGCGGAAATGGATAGATGCACGGACAGCCTGAAACAAAGTGAAAAAGGGGAAACTGTTGTAGATAGATAGAGTCAATTGAGTTTCTGAGGGATGACAAATCTAATTACACTGTCTGTGATAAAGACCTTCATAGTTGTAACCTTGCAAACCGACATAACCCCGAAAGCGCAATTTGGACTTCGGGGAACTGATATGCAAATATTTGCTGCTCAAGTAAAACGGAGCAAATAATGAGAGGAAAACCGATGGTGTCTTTTAAACTTAATGAATAACAGGAGAGAATACCATAATAAAACGAATAACTGAGGTAAAAATGAGTGCAAATGAAGGGGAGTTGAGATAGAGAGTCTTGATAAACAACCAAGAGATATGAAACACAATGAATACATCAAGCAATTCCTGCCATCAGAGTACACTCCCTGCAGGTACTGGGTGGAGTTCACTGTACCGGGGCTCACCTGCCCATTGCCAGGGTCAAGTTCACGGTGGCCACACGAGAATGCTTAAAAGAGTTCCGCTAATACAATAGACACCATGACGGCTGTTTACAGCAATGTGTATTATGTATATTGACATTCAGGCTGAGCTAAGTAAAGCAATATTTTTCGTCTGTGAATAAAAGAAAAGAAAAAAGATTCAAATGTACCGAGAACCCGCGGGCAGCAGGTGCAGGAGAGGTGCCTCACGAGCTCCTCTTCAGTAGGCATCGTCTGGTGGACGAGAGAACAGGAGTCTCTCCGGCTCTAGATTAGCATTCTCGGAGGATATCACCAAGTACTAAACGCTTACTTGGCTCTCTTATAATATTGTGGTGATTTATTTCGATGGTTCGCAAATCCTACAAGAAGAGATCGGTGCCTTAAAGAGAGCATATCAAGGTGAGTGGTTTTTCCATTGTAAATCGGGATTGGTGTTACCGGGCTCCGCCTGCAAGAGGTGACACCGCGAGCTTCTCGAAGTTGTGTTTGATGAGGCTGTTTCAGTGGAAGTTAAGTCTCGTCAAAGAACTTCGTAAGGAGATTGCATTTCTCTGCTGCTGTAAGTATTGCAACCTTGCGCTGCAGGAGCCTTTGGAACAAGACCTGGATAACAGTAGGACTCTTTTACAGAAGCAGGTTAATTATGATTCGTAATTATGAATGAATAAAGTGGGATCTTATATTTTGTAAGTCTGTGTGCAAAATTACAAACAGATTTACTTTAGGTCTAATAAATATAGGAAATTGTACAAATTTATCTACTCCATCTAACCTATATTTTTTACGTTGAAGTCTCTAGTCACGTACAAAAGTCCATAACAAGGCCGAGCCCCAAGTGAAATATGGAGAGGATTATGAAAGGAAAAAAGAAGAAACAAGGCAAAATACTTACGAAGTTTGGAGGCAGTGAAAAACAATAGCAAAGGTTATGCATAAAATCACCGAAACTATTACTTGCATGCAGAAAACAAAATGCGAATATCTGCTTCTAATGAGAACATACATCATAACCTCGACGTATGTCGCAAAAGCCTAACAGGATCTCACGTGTGTCTAGCTGCATGTGCTTCTCTCTACGACCTGGAGTATATCAAGATTAATGTACGCTTAAACTATAATGGAAATTACATGTACTAGTTTAGACAAAGAACATTCAGTTATCTATGTATCGCCTTAAATCTCATAATTTACGGGAGAAAATTACCAATACCGTCAGTTAAACTGCAAATCCAGCTAGCTTACTGATAGCTATAGCTCACCCTAGACACAGACACATTCATCTTTTGCGCACCACGTAAAAATGTAGAGATTATCAAATAGCAGTAACTGCTAAATCTAAGTCATGTCAGAACTGGGTTGCTAAACTTAATAGTTAACACGGTAATGGGTCAGAGAGTCCAGAGAATCCGTTCCATATCCCATTAATACGTAGTTAAATATCGAGCTATCAAGAGGGTGTATCCGTTATCAGGAAGTGTTGTAAGTCAAAACCGCACGCGAAGATGGGCGGAGAGTTGGTAGCAGTACGCGCTGTTGCATGATACGTGATCTGAGCTACAATCAGCGATAAGTGTACATAATATGGCGACAGAGTATGTCATTTGTTAAACAGAAGTATATCATTTGCACACAAGCGTATATTACTTGACAGTTGAGCACAGTTACTGCCACACCCATTTCCCGTTACTATGCTATATTTCAAACTGCGGATGGCCGAGCTAGCATACAGCAATATGGCAATGCTCTGGCAAAGTGTTTTCGGTTATAACTTGACCCTGACAGCCTTAATGACCTTGAAAGTCGAGAGACCTAAAGCCCAAATAACTTGACATAGTATACATTACAAGGATGACATTCTTATGGTAAACTCAACAGTTAACCACTTGACGAATTGCTAACGGTAAAAGAAACCAAAAATGATAAAAACTACTACAACATATGACTCTACAACAGCTCGATTCTCAAAGCCGTGAAACAAAAAAATTATTTCCTCATACAGACAGATTATGATGATAAATTTATGACTCGTATCTCAAAGCGATAATGAAGTCTCTGTGCGACAAAATAGAAACGACATGTAAAAGTAGCACGTCATGATATGCGCCTCTTAAAGCGAAAGACGCTATCATTTACTTCCTAAATAACTTCTCATCTCCTTAGTTGCAGACATCACGAGCAAATACGAATATGATATGGGATAAATATATACATTAAGATATTTCCAAACCAGTTTGTGCAACGAAGGCTTCTCTCCAGTGGAAGAAAAACAGAGTAAAGTATTGCAGTCTGTTGACTGTTTACTCTGAATTGTCTCTCTCTTCTAATTGGTAGGATGACGTAGGAACACGAAAGCAAATTACAAATCATCAAGATTCCTCCGCACCATTACATAGACTTAAACCATATCACGTATGCAAGGCAGGAGCCACATGATTACATTGTTTCGAACACGGTCGTGGAAGAGGTGCCAGTTTGTCTTCATAGAAGACGTAAGGACGGTTTTAGATTTGCTAATCATTCGCTGGCGTAGATCCAGTTCAGTCTAGAATATCTGGTAAACCCACTATAATGAAGGATCCATTCATGGGTAAGTGTTGTACATTTCAATTTTCAGTTGGGATTTATGTTCGTTGATCTTTTGCATTCTCTTCCAATATTTTCAGACCACTTTTTGCCAATCCTTATCAACATACATTTGAAGTTACCAATCCTTTAAAGTTTCCACATATTTCTTAATCAGTATATATATATATATATATATATATATATATATATATATATATATATATATAATCCTTTTGATATCGATGTGATTTATTTTATTAAGGAATGCAAAGAGCTGTGATATGTGTGAGGACAAGATTTTATGGATAATTGCATTATGTTGAAAGTGGTGAAGATCTGGAATGCGAGCAAGATGGCCAAGGAATAAATAAAGATGTTAATCATAAATAGTTCAAGCTGAAGTTTCGATCCGCCTCGATTTATATATATGATAAATAGCCTCACTGTTTTTATTTAATATTATTTGTTTTATATAATATGCTGGTAGAAACTGAACTCCAGGGTGAAGGCCTGTGAAGTGGAATTATGATAGTACATCAAGTACGCAGTAAAGGGTGCAGGGCATCAGAGAGGGACGCGTGGTGGGCTGCTGAAGCAGTCCAGGGCGATGACGTACCCTACACTCGGACTCCAAGACGAGGGCGCGGGGTGGGCTGGCTGGCTGGCACCTTCATCCGCTTTGGTTAACATCATTAAAGTTTACCATAGAATTAACATGAACCTTAGGGTGAGATTTTTCTTAGTGTATGTTCCGGGGAAAAAGTTTTAAACATGTACCGCGTCTCATTACCTTTAAAAAAAATTGCCTTAACCATATGTATATACACACCCTAGCTTACGCCAGGTTAAGTATAAAATCACTCGTTTGTGAAATTTTTCACGCACGTAATGTAACAAGCAAACTTATAAGGTTTTCGTGATGAAGCTTGGAAACTAACCTGCACAACCACCGGTGTTGATCGATTACTGGAAAAACTGTTACGAATTTTAGGCTGTCGGGAGGCCAAGAACGACCAGTTTGGCTGGTCTCCCGGCGCGGGTCGCGGACCTCGTTATCCAGACAGAACCATCCACACTCAAGGTTAGCCCGAACAAGAGAGGAAAGAAAAAAAGTCACCAATAATCAGTGACAACAGACTTGCGGAACTGTATCGGGCTTATTATCTTTATGTATCGTTTTTAGATGAATGGTGGTATAGGCACATTTGCATATCATTTTGTTTTTGACGATGCGAAAAGATGTTTGGTCATGGCTGCTGTACACAAGGGGAACGCCGTCTTTGGGTTCTCTCTCAAGTTTGTCGTCCAGCCATCTGAATTGCCCAGTGCCATCCGGATTTACTCCATCTTTGATTAACTTGACCCATGTCTCCGCTTCTGTGTTGCTGAGGAAATGCTTCCCCACGTTCCTCCAGATGTTTTTCTAGCCTAGTCTCGTGCCTCCATTAGGATTACCTCCTGACTTCCACATAAAAGTCTGTGTTAACATCATCGCGGTGTCCTAAGGAAATTATAAATGGTTATCATGTCTCCCCTCAACTTTATTTTCCACCACTGTGGCCACGTTCCTTCTGCACGTAACTCATACCAAAACCTCGTTATTCTACTTCCTCTGGTGATTTGGCCAAATTGCTTCAGTATAATCTATCCTGGATCATACGATACCTTTGAGCACGACCCCTTAATTGTAAAGGCTTGACCTTTGACACGAATCTTAAAGAAAGTCAAGTGAAAGGCCACGTCATCATAACCAAATTATCGTCCCTTCGTGTTCAAGTGTCGCATCGTCGTGCTCATTGGGTCGTGCCGTCGTGCTAAAAAAAGTCGTCCCGTTGTGCTCAAGGGTTTAAACGACAACAGATCACAAAATACACAAGACTCCGGCCATGAAGTGTAAATATCCAAGTGTTGCAACACCGTTAGCCGAAGCAAACATTGTGAAACCATCTTCCCTGCCAAGCGCACCTCACCATAGTCCCTGCTATGCGCACCTCATCATAAACCATGCTACGCGCACCTCACCATAGACCATGCTATGCGCACCTCACCGTAGACCATGCTATGCGCACCTCAGCATTAGCCACATCATGAGCGCCATAGCTTTGTGCACCTCAGCATAGACCATGCGATGTGCACTTCAGCATTTGGCCGTGTATTGAGCACCTCAGCATAGAATATATTACGCGCACAGCATAAATCATGCAATCCACACAGTATGGACCAAACTATGCGCAAATTAGCGTACCCCGTATCACCAAAATATTACCAATGAAATTTAGAAATTTTTGACAGCATAACATCTAGTCGTCATTACAAAGTGTTTCGTTAGTGCTGACAGCACAAATTTTTCTCAGTAAGAACTATGTCTCTGAGGTGGACAATATTACAAATATATCTATGAAATTCACATTTCCTCGAATTGCTAAATAGAAAAAAAAAAACGCTTATTTCTACCTGTTTGACATGAGAAAAAACTCTTCCCTCATCAAAAATACATTGCTAGTTTCCTACTGAAGTGAATTGTGTGCACCATTTTCATTTTGTAGTTTATGTACCCCGTTTACTGCTGAAGTAGATTATGTGCGCCATGTTCGGTTGAAGTTTTTTTTTTTTTTTTTTATGTTGAAGGCTCCAGTCACGGACAAAAGTCCACATCAAGGCCGGGCCCTAATTGAAAT
>JAYMFT010117414.1:0-13353 GCA_038088735.1 Panulirus argus
ACCAGAACCTTTTCAAAGACAAAGCTTTGGGCTGCAGGAACCTCTGGAAAGAGGCCCTGGGTAACACCAGAACCTTTTCAAAGACAAAGCTTTGGGCTGCAGGAACCTCTGGAAAGAGGCCCTGGGTAACACCAGAACCTTTCCATAGACAGAGATCCTTGGCTAATTATGAATGAATAAGATATATCATAATTTTTCGTCATTACCCGTGCAGGTGAGGTAGCGCCAAGGACAAACCAAAATCGGCATTCATTTGCTCACATTCAATCCCTAGTTCTCATGTATAATGCACTGAAGCCAGAGACCCCCAATCCACAACCAGGCCTCACAGACCCTTCGTGGTTTCCCAAGACGTATAAATCCTCTCAGTCAGTCTCTCCTCACTCATCTTCACCATTGGTCCAGACCATTTCCACACACCCTCTTCAGCTTCCTCAAACATATTCTGCTTACTACCACACCTCTCTCTCTCTCACCCTGTCCTTACGTGATCCTCCCTCCTCAACACCACATGTTGTCATCAGGCAATGCACCCTCTTCCTTACATATGCATTTAAGGCGTCTCCACAGCACAGCACCGTTGGGACAACTATGCCATCAGTCATTGCCATCTTTGCCCTAAAAGACAATGACTCCTCTTTCCACACACTTAAAGCATCAAGAACGTTTGCTTTCCCACCCACCCTGTCGTTCGCCTCAGGTCCCATGGTTACATGAACTGCCATGCCATGTCCACTCCCAGGTATATAAAACACCCAGATTCCTCCAGGTTCACTCATTTAAAAATAAGATGTCATTATAAACTGTCTCTTCCATGCTAATCCTCATTACCTTACTTTTATTCACATTTACTTACATTAACTCTTCCAAACTCATCCACCAGCTTCTGCAGTTTCCAACTCGAGTCTGCCACCAGAGCTGTCATCTGCAGACAGCAAATATCTGACCTCCCAGGCTGACCCCTCCTGCAACAGACTGCAGATTCACGCCTCTCTCCAAAACCTTCGCATTTTCGTCTCTCCCAACGCCATTTGTAAATAGATTAGCCATGGTGACTTTGCACACCCTTGACGCAGACCCACCTTCTCTTGGAAACACTTACCCTTCTTTATTCCTACTCGCACACACACACCTCACACTCTTAACAGAAACCCACCACTAATCTAAGCAGCTTTCACCCAACTGTACATTCGAGGCACCAACCGCAGAGCACCTCTATCAGCTGCTATCCCATCCACTCCGGTCACTTTACCGCACTTGCCATCAATGTAAAGGAATACATACAATTCCATCAAAGAAATCACTCCAATGGTGTATATATATATATATATATATATATATATATATATATATATATATATATATATATATATTTGATGCTTGTAAAGACGTCCTGAATTAGCCCAAAATGCTACATTTTCTGTCGTTTAGTAGCCTATGTTCGCTCACGAGGCTTATAAATCAATGGTTAACTTTACCTCTTGAGATCCTTATCCATCTCGAACACTGACAATAAACCATTATTTATTATTACTTACTCGTACAACACCACCCTGTTACACGGCCTCCTGGCTCCCTTACTCCCTCCTCGCTGCTCCCTCTTCAGCAACTCCATCCCCCTCCCCCTGCACCTTCCCCTGCCCCGGCCCCGTGGCGTGGCAGATAGTAATGCAAGTCCCACGCCCAGGAGGGCGCGTGGGCGGCGGCGAAGTAGGTCAGCAAACATTCACGGGCGGAGACGCTTGGCCACGCCCCCAGCCCGTGACATGAGTGGCTGGCTGCATGACGGCCTCCGCATTATCCACGCCCACTGCTTGCCTTACCTGGTCCCCACACGCAGCCACTCAAGGCCAGAATTCACGTCTCTAAAATATTAAACTTTAGATCACTGCGAGATAGCCTGATCGTGGGTGATGATGGATCAGGCGGTCCGAAACATGTCGTGTCCAGGGATTGCCCGAGCCCCACCGTATCGACGTCCTCGTTAATGCCACAAGGAAAATAAGTGTGGACAGGCGCGAATCCACGCCGCCCACTCTCGCCTGAAGCGCAACCAAGAGGTGAGGGGGTGTGGGTGTTGCTAGGCCAAGATCTTAGACTCGTTGGCCTAGAGGTGAGTGCTCACGACCATCCTGGGAGTAACAATACCCGCCCATACCTTCGCTTGTTTTTCTGTTTCATGGTGTCTGCGTTTCCTTGTAACCTACAGGGTGTGTGTGTTAACCAGAAGGCGTACCATAAATGAAACTACAATTTGTCAGACCAAAATAAAAGCCGATTCTGCAATACATGACGAATCAATACAATATTCCTCGTAAATGGCCGGAGCGTATAAAATGTGGGCCTTTGCTGAAGATAACACGTTAAGAGAAAGTGGGTGGGCAAGTTGCACAAACAAAATAAAATACGAAGACATTATTCGGACACTCCAAAGGCGACATTTGGATGACACATAGAAAATATGAGAATTTAAGCGAGCGGGATTCAAACGCTGATAAAAGGAAGCTATGATAGCCTTTTGTCGGGGCGGTGGTCCCTTTGTTCCGAGTGGTGGGTCAGCGACGGGTCAAACAATTTGAGTTTGCATTAGGCAAGAAGACAGAATTCCAAGGAAACGCTTCCTCTACAAGAAATCAGTCCTTTATTATCCTCGGCCGTTTTGAAACAGCGGGAGGGATGGAGTGGATAAATCAGAGGAAGAGAGAATGACATACGAAACTTGCAAGGCAGACAAATGGCTCGTCTGTGACTATTAAGTATAAGCTGTAATATCAGGAACCCAAAGATGTAATTCCACCTTTCCTACAGAACGATATGGTACTCTCCAGTCTCGAACACAACCCTAGATTTCATCATATGCGAGTGAAATATGAGCAAACTCATAACTTATCAGCAATGAAGATATGGTTCATGTCTAAGGCACTTCTCTCCTAATAAATAACAGAGGGCGAGAGAACAAGGTAGAGTGGGTTTTGCGGCAGGATATTTGCTCTCACTGCAGATATATATAGAGCAACAATTCCGCTTAACGTCTCATGGGCCTCTTCTCCACGACATCATCTTTGGAGTCCCGTCCAACGGCGGGTCCAGTTCCATGCATTAAACCTTCGCCATATATCTTGATCTTCTACTTCCACATCATGTTGTGATGATAACTTTTCCCTGCCTTCAGGTCATCAGGCATACAATACCTCTTACTCCTTGCGATCAATTTCCCTCTCATCTTTTTTTATTCACATCTTAAGAATGAAGAGTAAATCTCAGATACGCTGGCAGTTTAGGGGCAGCACATGGATGAATGAAGTATTCGTGAACAACAAATTGTCTATTCTAGGTCCTCGACAATGTCTTAGAACTGGTAGGTGGTTCTTATGCGTCTCGTCTTTGCAGTAGATAAAGCCTCAGGCTGCAAGAATTGGGTAAAGATCGTGCATTATTCCTTCTAGGGCCAGTGTACCAGTAGACATTTAGAGGTGAAGGCGACTTGGATATTTTTTGAAGCAGTCAGAGGTTGTCAGACCAGACGATCTGAGATCGAGTAGTAAGCGGGCCAGAGGTGTTTAACCATGAGTAAGGATATAACTCTTAACAGATTTGCGACCTAAAGTGTTCCCAGACGTGTCGCTATGGCGAAAATGGTGACGCCCTTTACTTCTTATCTCTCCACCTTTCCTCGCCTTCCTCCTTCCTTAGCCCCCTTTTTCCCCTGCGCTCTGTGCCTCTCCCTCCCGATCCATATCCTTAAACACCCTCCTCTCCCTCAGTGTCGTCTGCTTGGCCACCCGTCGCTTGTCTGATCTCCCATACACGTATGGGAGGCTTTGACATCCTCACCAGACAACTTCTCATTTTCTTTTTCCCTCGCTCACTCAGCATATAGTTATAGACTCTTCTTTTCTCTCCCTAATGATAGCGGATCAGGTAAATAGAAATTGCTCACTGCACAAACGCTGGGCCTCATCCATCTCGGACGTTGCTCTCTCGCTCTTAGGATTATGTAAATACTGAGGTTCTGTATTTTACAAAGTATCGCAGATCGATCATCTGGGGACGTCTGGCTGAACCACCTCTTCAATACCCCTCCATCTCTGCCGGGGGGATAAGAAAGTGATGCTGTGTGGAGCAGCGGGGGAGATGCAAGGCCAGGGGCGCCCAGCGCGGGTGTCAACACTGCAGGAGACGCCCGCCCATCTTGGACAAGGGCCCTGGGACCCGCTGAGGAGCGCGGCGCACCCCCCAGGGAGGTTCTGGAGGGCGCGGCGACCCCCTGCACCGACGACACGCCGTGTGTGGGGGGCCCGACATGGCCAGCCTTCGGTTGCCTCTGATTCATATGTTAATATCCACACGGGATGTAAACCAGGCGACCGTAACACGTGGTGGCATTATCAATTTGGCCAGAACTGGTGTCGCTTTCTCACACCCTGGCTACACCAGTCCCGCCCCAGTGGTCTGCTGCTGCCCTCACTCACCTTAGCTTACTACCCCTTAGGGCAGATGAATGGACCCTTCCCTTAATGGTTATGGCCCGAATCTAACTTGTAAACTCGCTGCGGTTAGCGAGATCTTAAAAGACGTTTGGTATGATTCTTATTTATCAGGGCGCCAATTAGCGCGCCCAGTGGAGTGGCGAGTGAGTGCTCAGTTTTCTTAAGATAGGAGATCTGCCGGCCCTCACCTCGCTAATGGTCTTCACACGCTCCAGTTGTAAAGCGTTTAAGTTTTATTGTCGCGCAGTGACCGGGAGCCGGACAGGCTGCAAGGAGATGGGTCGCCTTTTGGTCATCTCGTTCACCTCTTTCTCACGCGTCATCCCGCCTCCTGCCCGTCGCTTGTTATGCACTGTCCCGTCCCTTGCCTGTCACGTATTATGCACTGTCCCGTCCCCTGCTTGTCACCCGTCGTGCACTGTCCCATCCTCTGGCTGTCACCTATCCCACGCTGTCCCATCCCCTGGCTCTCACCTATCCTATACTGTCACATAAGAGCGCTGTTACCTATCCCACACTGTCCCATCCCCCTGCCATGCACTGCTACAGTGGTTCTCGTGATGTTCCTACTTCCACAGCAGAAATCAGGAACGGAACAACGCATCTCTGAGGCACCAGAGGCTACTCACGTCCTCTGTTCAAACATCAGATTATGAAGCAACAGGTCTTTGCTTCCTCCTGTTGCCATGTACAAAAAAAAAAGAAAAAAGGAAGGTATCTCGATAGTCTGTCGAACAGGGAGAAGACATTCCTGATTTCAATGCCAAACGGTTTGAGGTGGAAAGCCAGCTAGTCTAGCTTAGGTAGCTACATTGAAATCATCAAAACAAAAAATATTGCACCAGAAGTTTCAAGACCTGAATTAGTCGAAGTGGCAAATACACCTAAACACATTATCTCCAAGCCATAGATTATATACAGGTATAATTTATTGTGTACCAAAATTACAGATGAAAACCCTGATAAGGAAGAAAAAGAGGAAATTGAAAAGCAAAACAAAAACAAGTGATACACGACAAGTCTTGATAATGATGAGACACACGAAGCAGAAACCTTGTGCAAAGATGACGAGTAGACGTGGTAGACGCACTGGGCGATGCTGACGAGGCAGAGGCTTTGGGCGGTGAAAACCCCAGAACGAAGGAAAAGGAAGGCCGGTGGCCATAGAGAATTAATCATCAGCGGAAGGAAGGGTGAATGAAGCCAAGGAAGTAAACGAAGAGGAGGAAGTCAATGCGAACGCCACTTTCACTGTGCCGCAAGAGTGACAATTATAGTGACCGTGGTGATGACACTTCGGACATCAAGACACTGCGTTACCGGGCTGATGTTTGCCTCGGGCCTGAGAGTGAACTGGCGCGTGCGTCCTTGTCGTAAGGACAAGGACGAGGCTGAAGCTCCCAGTTCTCATTCGCAATACAATACAGACATACGAGGACGACTTACAGTTGATATAATCATAGCAGCAGTGTTCAAAGTTACGTTCAGAAGTTTGTGATACAAGAGAGGAGACTTAGAACCATTTTCAGACCGGGTACAATCTCAGCCTCCGCGCCTCCAATAGATAATACCGGATCACACTGGCTCGTAGTGGATTACGGGCCTCGAGCGAGAGCGCCCCGTCACCGCGGACACGGCTGAAGGTTGGACTGGCCGCTGCGAGGCAGGGATAGGCGCTGTTAGGGTAGGAATCGGTTGTCCGGGGATAGAGATGGGTGCTTGGGTTAGGGATGGCCACTACGAGGGAAGGGGTAGACGCTGTTGGATAGGGATGGTGGGCGGCGGGTGATGGTGGGCGGTGGGTGACACTGAGGTCAAAGGTATAGAGGAAATCTATGAGTGGAGCGCAACGACGCCGTCTGCCTCTAAGGGGCCCAACCTGTATGCAGGTGGTCTCAGCAGGAGGAGGGGCCCCCAGCCGCTTGAGTTAGTGAGGGGCCGTGCCTGTGGCTGAGGCCACGGGGTGCCTGCCTAACTCCTCCTCCCACCGACCTTCACTCCTCCGAGGTTTTCTCCAGTGTCAGCGACTACATTTACAGTTTCATATATGTGTTTGTGACGGACTGGAACGATGCATGTGGCCCTATAAGTTGAATATAAATGTTCGTACAAAAGATTTTCATAACCGGAAAATGTTACAGAGGGGATCGAAGTGCTTTACGATCTGGAACTCTCAAATTAGATCATAAAAATTTGTAATATCTGAAAAACTGTTGCATTCTAATGCACATGAACACAAAGCCTTACTTTGAAACATCTGTTCCACAACCCGAATATCCCAACCATTCAACCTCTTACCCAGATGGAACCTTTAACCGGAACTGATCTTTTTTTGTACCCAAATGGCCTATGGAACTTTCACTCGGCTACAGTCAACTGGAAAACTTTCCTTGTCCTTTGTACTTGTGTATAGAAAAGGAAACGACATCATGCTATCAGATCCCTGCTGAAGGGAGAGGGGACGGCCGGAAAACATAACAGGCATTAGTCTTTGAGTGTGAGTCGTGTGCTCTGTGGTGCTCCGGTATGTCCTCCTCTTAAACTTAACGAGGCGTTTCTAGCTTAGTGACCACAAGTTACTGGTATTAGTGACAAATGAGAGGCTAGTGCAGGTGGGAAAAGACGTAAGTCAAGTTGATGAAAATTTGACTCGTATATTAGTCTTTGTTGCTGAACCTGCTGGCATGATTATGGTGACATAAAATTGAAGGACCTTTTGAGATTTTACAGATACCTTCGTCTAGTGTGGGTTTTACTTATTTTTTCTGTTACTGATTCATGTAACAAAAAAAATACTTTTTGAATGCACGATTAGTATTGAAGATTTTTATTGTGGCCGCATACAACGGGTTGGCGTGATCTTATGTGTGTAGATGTGATCACAAGAGCTAGCGAGGTCATATGGGCTGGTGTGGTTGTCTGCGTTGGTGAGATCACATGGCTTGATATGGTCGCATGGATGAGTGTGATCGGATGCGTAGGAATATCATTAGGGTCACAGGAGTTGGCGTGGTCGTATGGGCAGATGTGGTCACATGGGTTAGGATCACATTTGCTGCTGTGGTCACATGGGTGGATGTGTTGACATGAGCTATTAGGATCACATGGGATGGTGTGATAACTTGGGTTCATGGGCTGAAATGGGTTTGTGTGATCGCATGAGTTGGAGGCCCTCATATGAGCTGGTATGGTTGCACTGATTGTCTCATTTGAGGGTAAAGGTTACTGTTGCTGCGAGATGTGGTTGTGTCTGAGTTGGGCTGTGTGGTTGTATTGGACGACGCAGATGTAAGTGGTTGCACAGGCCGTCATGACTTCGCCCTGGATCGTTGAAAGACTGATACCGTATATCCTTTGTCTGGTAGCCTCAGAACGAAGTTATTAGTATATGATGGTACTTATCATGA
The DNA here is from genome assembly GCA_038088735.1 of Panulirus argus. NCBI lineage: Eukaryota > Metazoa > Arthropoda > Malacostraca > Decapoda > Palinuridae > Panulirus > Panulirus argus. The sequence goes on from JAYMFT010117414.1 coordinate 7,898, forward strand.
TTCGCTCGAAACACTCACTCATACCTCCTCACTTGTAACGTCACTGACGGTGGTAGACGCCCATATCTGTGACCCACCAACGCCACACCCATCTCAAAATGTCATTAGCGTCGGTAGACGCCCAACTCAGTGACTCATCCTACGCCACCTCCAGTTGATGAGGTCGCTAAGGGAGGTCGAGGGGCGTCTGTACTCAGCCGCCCGTCGTGCTGTAGGTGCAGCTCGGCTCCAGGTCTGCCATGCCCGGCACGCCATGAACTTACGTAGACGCCACCCCTCACCTCCTTATCTAAGAAGTGAAAACTCCATATCTCTCTACTACCCCACATGTGATCTTTCCACTCAACACACAAAGGAAATAATACCCACGTAAATATAAAGGACAAATGGAATCTACATTTTTTGCCAACTACAAGAAAAGCATTGAAAAGGATGAAGACAACACTGTATAGGGTTATCATGTAGTGATCAGGAAGGGAACCGTTCCAGGTGTGAACAGTGACTGTGTGGTGACTTTTAACCTGGGGATCGAGTCAATGCACAGCTGTATCAGCGTCCCTATGTATGGATCATGATGACATCAACAGACAGTGAGTGAAGTGAACCTCTTAACTTCCCTTGCGTATAGTTAATAGCCATAAAGCTCATCATCCAGGGCTATGATCTCATTTCTTGTTACGCCTTCACAACACAATAACTCTTTTATTAATAAGGCTTTAGTCTACTAACCAAGTAAGACTGTTAGCCGGGTCTATGTGGCTCTCACAGTGAGCTTTGTAGAAGGAACTGGTTCGTAGGGTATAGTCCTGAGCACCTGCGTGTGAGGATAATGCCCCTGGACTCGAGGGAACCATGTCTGCCCATGGAGGTCTAGTAGTGAGCGGTAAGGAGACGAGCGGGGTTTCACCCGTTACAAACCCTGGTTGCGTCTGGTCTCAACTGGACCCATTCAGGGTCTCTGCCAGTAAGAATTTCTGAACACGGAGAGGGTATAACCTTCGAAAGTACAAGGGAAATCTTCTAAAACACCGAGTGTGGTTAAGTTTTCCATATTCACTGAGCTTGTTAAAGTTAGAAACCTAGGGAAGTAGATACGCTTGCATGTTGGGTAGAGAATACTAAAATATGAATAATTTTCTTTCGGAACTTGATCTGATCACACCGAACATGTTAATCGGTTCGTTTTTAAAATACCCTCGTTTCCTCTTGATACTTTTCAGATTCAAAAAGCCGAGACCATAATAAATGGAAAAAGAAATGAGCTTTACAGATTAAAGGTAGTTTACTGTAGTCATTCAAAACAGTCCTTGCATCCTCAAATCATACTGAAGGTACCTCAGGACATTAGACAGAATCCTAGGCATCAGAGCCTAGCCTTAGAGCCAACAAAGGCCACCTTTTCACTCTTAGACTTACGACAGCCCAAGGGACTCACTGAACTCGGGAAGTGACCGCACTTTTCAATATGTCAATGGTCGGCCTTGTAGACATTGGAGAGACAACAAAGGTCATTTGGTTACTAACCCTTTACTATAAAAGACACGTATTCCCCATGAAAAGCTGTGCAGGAGACCTATGTGCTATACATACCATGAAAATCCGAAATAATCTACAGCATAGTCACCTCCTTTCTTAAGAAATTCAACTGTAATCCTATATACTCCATCTGCCTCGCCGCACTTCATCTTACGCAAGATTTTCACCACCTCTTTTCTTTTCACCAACCCACTTGCCATGATTCTCACTTTGCGTACCTCCACGTCCAAAATACCCTACATCTGCCACTCTGTCATCGAGCACATTTAACAGTCCATCGAGATAATTACTCCATCTGCTCTTTACCTCAGGTCTGCCTGCTACCACTTCCCTATCTGCCCCCTTCATTAACGCTCCCATTTGTTCTCTTGTTTTTCTCTAATTATATTCATTGATAAACTCCCTTGTTCGCTTTCCCGTCTTAGCTAGGTAGGCCCGGGAACAGAGGACTGTACCCACGAGGGAAAAATACCCTTGCCTTGCTCCTTTCACCCATTCAGAGCAAGTGATAATAAAATTAGTAAGGGTTTTGATACATACATTCATGTGTCCATGAACAACTAAAGCGATTTGGCCCACATCCGTCAAATTAGTCAAACGTGTGATTATATTCCTGATGATCACTGCCAGGTGAACCAAGAGCTGTCATCAGAAAAAGGCTCGTTACGTGTGATCCGGGACCTGGCCAGCGGCACCTGGCCAGCGGCACCTCATCGTCGCCTCTTCATTAGCGGTAATGTTTACAAACATATGGAGCGGCGCTGGGGCTCTGGCGCCGCCGCCCAGGTCTTGTGGTGCCGCTGGTACAGTGGCGCCACCCAGGTCTTGTGGGTGGTACAAGCGAGTGCTGTGGCGCTGCCGCCCAGGTCTTGTGGTGGTACAAGCGAGTGCTGTGGCGCTGCCGCTCAGGTCCTGTGGTGCTGACGTCTTCAATTCTACGTTATCATAGACTTTGGTCTTTCGGTCTGTACCTTCATGATCCACGATACTGAGGTCTGTGACTTTGTGGTCTGTCGTACTGGAGTTTGTAGTAATCTGGGGTCTATAGTTTGGGTACAAAAATGAGTATATAATTCCATATCTTTGGTAATGAAGTCTGTAGACTTCTGGGCCATGGTATTAAGGTCTTTATTCTTATTATCTGTGTTACCGAGGTCTGTGGTCGTCTGGTCTGTGGTATTACGGTCTTTGGACTTGTCATCTGTGTCAGTGAGGTCTGGGTTCTTGTTGTCTGTGGTCTCGAAGTCCACGGTCCTCTTGACAGTGATGTAGAAGTCTGTGGTATTATTCCATATGGACCTGTGTCTCACTCCCCATTATGTGGTCTTGTGGCCTATACATCCTGTGGTTTGTGGTGGTGCAATCAGTTGGCCTTAATGGTCCATCATCCTCTAAATATACGCTGTTGTATTTTCTTTGTGGTTTTTATGGTTTGTTGTCTGTGGTCTTTTGTTCTCGAGGTGTACAGAATGAAGCTTTGCACTCGTCCTAAAGTCTTAGGTTGTATGGTCTCAGTATGTCATCTTATGGTCTTTAGACGAGGCTAAATTAGTGTATAACTGTACCTTTCGTTATGCATGATTACTACACTAATTACTACACACACACACACACACACACACACACACACACACACATGGGCTTCCGTGGCGTAACGGTTAGCTTTACTGACCATGAATAAGCGCGGGGCTGGTCGATAAATGGGTTTCTGGCTAAGACTGGCATGTGAATGTGTGCATACATACATAGGAGTGAAGACGTGGTACATAAACACAGGGTTAAGAGACGGGGCCCCACGAGGGTAAAACTCGCTCCCCGTAACACATAAACCGTAATCACACACACACACACACACACACACACACCATCAATGTTTACACCTCACCGTGTGATGGCGTCAACAACGGGATAAAAATGAGCACTAATGTTCCGACTTGTTGACAAACATGCCTTGCCTGCCTGCCTCCCTTCCTTATGAACATCTTGAGCAAGACGGCACGACCATCGACTATTGATGGCTTTGTCCTGACCCAGTGGAGTCGTATCTATGACACCTGCGACTTCAAGATAACCTCTGGGGTTCTGTGCACGGACTTTCGTAAAGATGAGTCCACAATTTCTCGTAAATGTTTCATGTTAGCACCTTACCACAGTATAGCATGCTTTTGTTTCCGTTTTTCACATCTACCTGCCAATAGTTGAGCCGGAGGGAGAGGTGGGTGGGGAGATGTCGTCTGCTTTGCTATCTTCATCTACTCCTATAGCTACTTTTTCTTCTTTTTCTATATTTTTTTTACAGATAACCAGGTTTCCTGGAACGTGTTCTTTCTGTGTACTTCACAACTTTTATTTTAACCCACCACCACCCAGCCTTCACCCCAAGCCACTGTGGTAACCCACCCAGACACTGCCGACCCCCAAGCCTCTGTGGTAACCCACCACCACTCTGCCTTCACCCCAAGCCACTGTGGTAATACCCTACCACACTGCCGTCACCCCAAGCTACTGTGGTGACCCACCACCACTCTGCCTTCGTCCCAAACCACTGTGGTAACCCGCCACCACACTGCCTTCAATCCAAGCCTCTGGGATGACCGTGTGGCTCAGCCAGCCATAATAACCACCTGTCAACATGGTGGGCCATCTGTCTCCCCAGCACTGCATCAGGTGATTCCTCTCCAGTCGAGACCATTGCTGTACCCATCCAGGGGCAGCAGTTGCTGCAGCCAGCCAGGGGCAGCAACTGTTGCTGGCAGTATGGAGAAACTATTTGCTGTCTGCAGGCAAGTGTTTAGGGTTAATAATTGTTCATTTTCGGATATATATATATATATATATATATATATATATATATATATATATATATATATATATATATATACCAATACAGTGCAGTGTGTGCGCACTTTCAAAAAAGCACATTATGCCCTCCAACAGCAAGGATTCGAACCCCCTACCAATACACATGGTAAACCTACCCAGCCCAAAAGCAAATGGTAGGGTTCGAATCCTTGCTGTTGGAGGGCATTACGGAACGTATATAAAACACCAGGATCCCCCAGTCATTGGTTACTGCAGTTCTGAGGCTACACTACGATCGGTAGCAGAGGCAGGATGGAATCCTTTGGAGTGATGAGTTCTTTTACGAGACTTTATACTCTCTGTCTCGTCAGCTGACGATGATACAGCCTCATCAGAGGTGACTCTTCACTTGTGATGCAACACCAAACAGGCAGAGTCCGGAAACTCCACACTACACACAGACCTTACACAACATAACCCCAGATCGCTTCGACCAACCGCAACCCCCGTCCCGCACAGTACTAGTGGCAATAGACATGAATAAAGCATTTGACACTCTCCTCCGACACTGACGAGCGCAGAAGACAGTTGATACCATTCCACATAAAAATTGTGTGTGTGTGTGTGTGTGTGTGTGTAATATCAAGGGTGTTACCGGAATCCGCCTGCAAGAGGTTACCTCCATGAGTGTGAAAGGTCACCTTGGGCAAAGCTGTAGCATCGTCGTTTGACGAGGGTATAGTCTCGTCAAAAAAGTTTCTCGCTTCAGAGGAATCCAACCTGTCCCTCCTACCGAGTGTAAAGCAGCCTTGATGCTACCTGCATTAGCCCCTGTAAAACAGGGTCCCCTTGGGTACTTAGATATAATAAGTGAATATACAAGTCCAGGTATATAAATCCAAGGACCCCTCTTATAGGGCTTCTGCAGCTCTGTGGCTACACTACAATCAGTGGCGGGGAAACGATGGACTCCTTTAGCCACAGAAGTCCTATGACAAGAATGTACTCCCTATCGTCCAGTGACAATGACGAAACTTATTATTATTATACTTGATCGCTGTTTCCCGCGTCAGCGAGGTAGCGCCAGGAAACAGACGAAGAAAGACCCATCCCCCCAC
>JAYMFT010117425.1:0-13353 GCA_038088735.1 Panulirus argus
ATCATTATCATTTTTATTATTATTACTATTATTATTATTATTGTTATTATTACTATTATTATTACTATCATTATTATTATTATTATTATTATTATTTTTATTATTATTATCATTATTATCATTATTATTATTATTATTATCATTATTATTATTATTATTATTAGTATTATTATTATTATCAATAAGATATTCATGAGACTTTAACCAAATCGAGAATTTCTGGAACTAATTGAAAGTCAAGCTTGCTTCCTGCAGCATCTTATCAATGTCTCGCCTCATTCAGATCAAGATACTATGGACCCAAAACATTGACTTAGAATACTTCAGGAACCCTTTCAGTTCCACACCTAGACGTCTGCAGATGGTACTTAAAACCAAAGGAGAGATGACACAGCACTAAAATGCAAGTATGACCTCGTCTTTGAAAATTCATGGGGCGGACGAGGATCTTGTGGACACTTTAGTAAGAGTTTAATCAGGCAAATCAAGTCTGATGTAGCTGCTTAGATTCAGATTAATGAAGCCTTTGACTACTTTGAATACCTGCATTATATCACCTTCTAACCTTTTCTTTTCTAAGCTAAATGAATGTTTATCACAAAATTTATTTCTTTAGTCCGGGAATCGTCTTGTTAGGTCGACGCTATAATCCCTTCATTCTGTTTGTCTTTTTCCACTTAAGGTGACCAAACCGAATACAGTATCAAAGATGGGGACGCGTCAATAAATTGTGAAAAGTGTGGACTTTACTTAGATTCGAAAACCCTGCCTATGAAATCAAGAATTGCTTACACTTTTAATTGCTTTAGTGCCCTGTTTACTTGGGTTTGAATCATTATTACACCAAATACTTTTTCCTCATTCACTTTCGTAGTTCGACAAGATTCATATTGTATCTTGCCCTCTCGGTTTTACAACCGATATATTAAAACTTTGCGCTTACCGATATCAAAATGCATTTATCATCTATGAACCCAGTCTATCAGTTTCTCCGCGTCAGTTTCAAGTTGTTGACATCTATTTTGATTAGTAGATATATTTCCCAGCAAATTATCCTGCGAATGTTATCATGCAATGAAACCCAATCATCAATATCATGAGTGAGAAAGAAAACGAATCCCAACACTGATTTCTGTGGCACACCACTTGTCACATCTAACCATTCTGAGATTTAACCTTTAGTCACAACTTTCTGTATGCAGCCAGTCAACCAGTTTCCTGACCATCAAAGTAGAGAGCCATCCATACAATATGACTTAACTTTTGTTAGTAACCTTTGATGCGGAACTTTATCGAATGTTTTTTGAAAATCTAAATAGATGACTTCAACTGCTACACTTTTCATTATGCATGTTGATTATGGCATCAGAGAAATCAAACAAAGTTTTCAGACATGAACGATTTTGCCAAAAACTATGCTACGAATCGTTTATGAAAAGCTGGTCCTTTAAATGACTTACAATATTGTCTCGAATGCTGGTTTCTGTAAATTTTCCAACCATAGATGTTAGGATTATTTTTTCGAACATCGTGTTACATTAGCGAACTTCCCTTCCTCTGGAATTTTCCCCGTAGGAAGTGATTTTTTTTTTTTTTTTTTGAGATGAGCAGTTAAGGGTTTAACCACCTCATTTTTCGCCCTCAGAATTGTCCTTGGATAAATTCATTAGGGCCTCTTGCATTATTGATTTTTGCAGTCAGTTTATTGATGGTAGTCATAGGTTCAACTTTTGTGTCAATATGTTGCAAAATGTTTTCTCCTCTTACCAATGGAAATGGATGTGGCACATAAGTTATGTCTCTCAAATCGTAAATACTGATGCAAAAGAATTATTTAAGATCCTCGTAATGGTTTCGATGTCCTGAACCCAGTCGCCCTTTTTCGTAATTAATACACGCATTTTACTTTAACGGATAAGTTTTTCAGTTTCTCGACATAAATTTATATAATGTACTCTATCAAGCTTTTTATAGGTTTCTTTAAGTTTCTTATGAGCTATCTTATTTTATCGTTCGATCTTTTTGGGTTCGCCTTAGAAAAGGTCTGTTACGTTACTCACTGGCACATATGTTTGCTCTACTGTTTTAAAAGTTTTGCAGAATTTTCCAAGCTACGTTCATACTGTTTTAACTGATGATATCCCACAATTACCTTTCAAATACAATACAAAGATCATTAAAATGTGTAAGTTCTAATTGTACTTTTCGTGACTGTCGTGTTGATCAACGTTACGTGCATGTTGAATGTCATGTCAAAAGTTTTTTGCCGTTGATCATTGTACCAAAGTTTTCTCCTGCTTCACCAGTATTAACGGGACTGATTTGTTGCTAAAACTAAATCCAATATTTTCTCGTCGCGAGGAGATTTCTCAATAAATAGTATTAACGGACTATCGAGCAAATTCAGTTTAAGTCCGCCCCTAAGCTACTGGAAAGGAATTCCCCCTAATTAGACTACGGTGTGTTAGACTCTCCGAGTATGATAGAATTTCGTTCAAGACGAACATTTGCAAACTAATCTTAAAGTCTTTCGTCTACTTCTGATGACTGTACGAGAGGCCTATAAATATGCCATACTGTTATTTTCTTACGAAGATGATCTTAATATCTACAAAAATATGAACTCGTTATTATCAACGGCGACAACTTTTTTCATCATAGAATTTGGCTGAAATTTAACAGATACCAAGACACCACCACGTACTTTAGTTCCTCTGTCACTGATAAATAGAGCGTACCCTGCCACTGCGTATTCGACAAGGATATCTTTGGCTTTAGTGACTAACCAAGATCCATATATACCAGTCATATCATAATTTCCTTCTTGTGCAGTTGCCTCTAACTCAGAAATTTTCCAACCTATAGTCCCTGAATCAACATAAGATATATTGATAGGTAATTGAAACTAGTTCCAAAAAGTCTACGAAGGGGGGGGCTCCTCCACACGGGCTGCTTTTGTTTGTTTAAAAAATTCGCATAAAGACTTGCTGAGGAGATTGCCGAAACGCGCAGCTTCCAGTTCATTCAGGTGTAGTCCTTCCTTCTCTGGAGAGGGGCTAATTGCCAAAGGGATGAAGAAAGGCAAACGTTATACTTGTCTATGAAAATGGAGACCGGGAAGAGTTAATGAACTCAGGGACAGTCTCATTGACGAGTGTGGACTGCAAGGTTCTGGAAAAGATAATCAGGAAACAAATGGATGATTTTTTTACCAAGGAGAAATGACTTTAGCGAGAGACAAAACTGTTGTAGGGAAAGGAGGTCAGGTGTAACAAACCTTTAAGATTTCTACGAATAAGTGAGCTTTGTGTTCGACAAAAGGAAAGACTGGGTGGACTGTTTGCATCTGCACCGCCAGAAAGTACGCATTTGACGTTGTGCTGCATGGGAGGCTGAAGAAAAAGCTGGGTCATTTGGGAGAAATCAGGGGAAAACTCCCTCGATTATACAAGTGGAAGAGAACAAAGGATGCATGTCGGAGAGGGCTTCTCAAAATGGGATAAGGTCACCAGTGGATTGCTACAGGGTTCTATCTCTAAACCGTTACTCTTTTTTATCTACTTAGATTATTGTAGATGATGCACAAGTCATGAGGGAAGTGAGAAGCGTGGAAGATTGCTTTACCTTACATGAGGATATTGACAAACTCCAAAGTTAGTCTGATACATGGCTGGGGTTTATCTCAAGTAAATGTGAGCTAATGAGGATGGGTCACAGTGAGAGAAGACCTCGATATGATTATCTGCTACAAAGGAAGAACCTACAAGAATCTTTGTGTGAGAAAGACAGCATTGTCCCTGTCGCCAGAGTCCCATCTTAGGAGAACAGTTACCAACTGCATGGCAGCAAATATTAGAACAGCATTCTAGTTCAAGGATAGGAAAATGTTAAGCAGGCTGTTTACATTATACATAAGGCCAAAACTAAAATATTCTTTTTAAGTTTGGTCACCGGGCCTGAAGAAGCAAATACAGCTGCTGGAGAAGGTCCAGAAGAGGGTAACAAGTATGCTACCTGAATCAAGAAAGCTGAGGTACAGAGAAAAAAAGAGAAGCTAACAAGAAACTAGTAAAAAATACGTAAGGAGGTACTTTTTTAGTATGAGAGTGGTGGATGAATGGAACAAAATTACTGAAGTTCTTGTTAATACGTACACCATACAATTTAGCGATAGAGCATGTTCAAGAGATGGGGCCCTAAGAGTTTTAAACTTCCTCCCGGTACAGTACAGTTAGGTAATAACACACACACACACACACACACACTAGTCAAAACCAGGTGTGTGTGTGTGTGTGTGTGTGTATTTATGTGCTTAGTCATCTGTGTCTATTTATAAGAAATATACAAATATCTTATTTAGAAATATGGTCAATATAAAAGAAAACATTCCCCCACAAAAAAATAAATAAAAAATGCACCAATACAGATAACATGGGCTTTTAGGAAGCAATGATCTTTACTTGAAGCAAATCTGCAGTTGTCTAGTCTCAAAATTCGTGGCACTGACGTGTGGCTGGTAACTGTGTCATCCCTCTTGTAATCTGTGTGGACGTCTCTCCAGGCGTTGCCGAACTGTCTCAATTAGCGTGTAGGACACGAACAACACGCCAGATTGAAGAGTTCTTACATGTGTTTTACTGTGACTCACTCATTCATCTTTCGCATAAATTTCCCTAATATTTTAAAACAGGCACATGAAATATTTATTATCTTCCCTATATTGCTCCCTTCAATAGATTCGATGTCTTTGTTTCCTTATATGTGTCGCAGATAAAGATGCTCCGATCGATGTTAAATCATTCCATTATTTTTTCAATCACCAGGAAAACAAAAAAATGCCACAGGCGAGCAAAGAAAATCTGGATTACATTCTCAATCAGATTACTGAAAAACTGGCATGATCAGAGGTTGCTCTTATTTATGTGCGTGTGTGCTAACAAGTTTACGTATCGATATAAACCTAGATAATTGCGTTAGCATAGCACCAAATAAGCTGAGAGTCTGAGTAATTCCATCAGAATGGTAACATGATGAACCTTACATATCAGTGGTAACACAATGAATAATTCCAGTACAGTGATACTGCAGTGGTAATGCAATAAATTATTAAAAAAAATTGTTGATATAATGAATTATTCTATCACAATAGTAATGTGATGAATTATTCTGATACGATGGTTTTAAAATTATTATATGATAATGGTAATATGAATAATCATTTCTTCAAAATTATATGATAAATTATTGAATTTGGTAATGACATTCATCAATGAATTACAGTTGTATTATGCTGAATCAACTCATTCTATTGGTAGTATGATTCTAGAACAGTGGAAATAGAATTGATCACTCCGTTACACTTGGAAGTATTACGAATCTTTCCAATATAGTAGTGATATGATGAATCATTTCAATAAGATGATCTTATAATGAATCATTTCATTAAAATGGTAGTATAATGAATCATCTTTATAGTGGTAATAAAATTAATCAGTTTTACAGTGCCGATAAAATGAATCCCTCCATTACATTAGTAGTGTAACGAATCATTTTGTACTAGTGGTGATACAATGAATGATTCCATTACAGTAGTAATATAACGCTGATTAACAGCCAAAATATTTAAGAAATGTACGTAGCTAATCTTTAAAAATTTTGGGACAGGAGCACGAATAAGACGAATTAGATTGTTAATTGGATCTAGTTTTAAAGATACGGCGTCGGTCCACATATGTATTATTTGCACTACTTTTGGCGTTGTTCAGTTTTGAGGCAATATCTGGAAGCCCTATGCGGGGAAAGTGAATGTTACAGGCATTGCACCAGCCTCTTTGTTGCTGTCATTTCCTTCCGGGGAGTCGCCTCAGTGTGCACGTGTCGTACTCGTTTACTAGTTTTTTTCGTATCCCGACGTTTGTGTTCGTGTCGCTCTCTTGTCTTGCAGTCGTTGTTTCGTATTCCTGATTTGCATTCGAGTCAGAGCTGGCTTAGATATTCTAACCGGAGTGCAAACCAATTTCTTTTTTTTTGTACAAATACAATACTATATAATGCTTGCTGCTTTTTGCAGTACCGTGTTCTTGTTTTTTTGCCATTCCTCTGAAATGTACTTCTCCGGTTGTGCGAAGGGCCGTGTTTGATTGACTATTGAATGATCTCTTTGCCGACCGTCAACAGGGATGCCTCGTAAGTGCTTGAACAGTGCAGATTACTTTTGTTATGTTTGTGGGAAGGTGACTTATAACACAGAAGCATGTCATAACCTCGATCATCAGAAAGGCATACAGTCTTCTTTTTGGATGTAAGGATGGGGTCCAGGACAAGAGCTGGGTCCCACACATGTGCTGCAGTGTTTGTACAACAAATTTTCGCACTGTTTGAATCGCAAAAGGTGATCTACGCCTTTTGCCACGCCCATGGTGTAGTAACTATTAATTTTGCATTGTCCCTCCAGCCGGCAACTTATTTCCAAGAGAACAGTAAGCCTTAAGCTGTGCGCCCGGTACCCCATGGTGAAGCACTTTCCGTTCTGGAACGCCAAGACTCATTCTCTCTGGAATCGGAGGGCGATCAGGATGACAGAATTTGCGAAACATGTGATCCTTCAACATTAAGAGATCCCGATTTCACACTTAACAGACGTTTTTAAATCATACAGAATCACGCAAGATGAATATAGCAACCTCATCAGAGATCTGAACTGTCGAAGAGTAAGGCAAAATTGCTGGGCTCGATATTGTAGTGGTGGAATCTCTTGGATGAAGATGTGACATTGTCTGTATTTCGCGGCCGTCAAAAAGATTTCGCTCCATCCTGCAAGATGGAAGGTAACCACGACGCCTGCAACGATGTAGATGGCCTGATGGCAGCCTTCAGTATTAATCATAACACTGAAGAGAGATCAAAGACTCGTCAAAATTGAGTCTAAAAGCTGTTCCGCTGCATGATGGCAACGTGCTGCAGTCAACTCAAGTTGGTCGTATGCAGAATCTTTTGAACAACATAAACTACAAAAAATGCCAATGGCAGCTTTGTGGCAACTTGAAATATGTTGCCATCTTGCTCGGACTGCAGCAGGGCTACACAAAGTTTTGCTGCTTCCTGTGTGAATGGGACAGTTGAGCAAAATACTGGTATAATCCAGCAAGATTTTGCCACAGCCTGTACACATCAAAATGGGCCTCATAAAGAACTTCGTTAAGGTTAAGGATTCTAACAAGAGAGCGTTTAGGTACCTCGTTTGGAAGTCTTTCAGTCGGTCCACAGACCCGTGAGCTTTTCAGAGACGAGCAGTTCGACCTCATCCTCAGCGGTGACGAGAAGATAGATTGGAATGCTTTCATGTTGGTAGGAACTACCTTTTTTAAGTAATATCAAGGCTGACGATTACAAGGAACTTGTGGAAAACATATTGTCATCCTAATAGTAAATAGGCTGCAATATATCTCTAGAAATACGTACATTTTGTCCTTACTCATTTGGATTTGTTTCCAGCGAATGTTTCCATCAAGACATCTCGGCGATAGAGAAACAGTTGTCTAATGATGTTCTCACTAGTCCTTCTTTTAAATCTAACTATAACTTCTTCTCACGATTCCAGTTCAAAGGTGGTGTTTGAGTTTATTCCAACATAAACACACCTGTTGCACACCTCAAGGACCTTGAGTCTCCAAATTTTGATGTTATGTGCGTCAAAATCTGTCTCCCTACTACCACACTTTTCGTCTGTTTCGCCTATAGCTTTCCTAAGTCTACAAATTTCATATCCTTCTTCGACTACCTAAATTCCTGCAATGAGGCTATGATATTCTCTCTCCCACAGGCCAAAATCATCTACTTCGAGGATTTCAACGTTCACCATAGGGAATGGTTGAATTCCACCCATACGGATGGTGTAGAGATTGAAACCCTCATGTTCTCCATTCTCAGTGATTTATAGCAAATTATCTCCCACACTACCCAAATACCAGACCGATGTGACCATTCTCCAAATATTCTGGATTTGTTTTTCACCTCTAGTCCATGCCGCTGTAAATACACAGTCTCTCCTCCAGTTGGTTCATCTGTTCACACTCTCATAAATGTATCTATTCTAACCGAACCTCCTCCTTTAGCAGCCCCTTCTAAACGTACATACTGGCACCTGAACAAAGCTGACTGGAAGAACTTATGTAACTTCTTTTCTGACTTTCCTTAGGTAGATTACTGTCTCTTATGTGATGATGCCTCTGTCTCCGCCAAACGCATAGCAAAGGTTATTCTTGCGGGAATGGAAGCATTTATAGCCTCTTCCTCCAAGTCGACATCTTCGTCCAATCCATGGTTCAACCGTTCCTGTTCTAAGGCCATTCAGACAAGGGATCAAACATATCGGGCTTGGAAAAACTCTCCTTCTCCAGGCTCCTATTCGGCTTTTATCAGTGGCCTTAATCGTTGCAAGCACGTTATCCGTGACGCGAAGTGTTCGTTTATTCAAGGGAAATGCGATAACTTCTCGTCATCCACTGATTGGTCTTTCTGGTCTTTAGCTAAAGGCATCTCTAACAACTTCTATCGCTCTACCTTCATTTCACTTTTCCGTTCTGATTGTACTATAGTTGTCTCTCCAATAGAAAAAGCAACTTCCTTTGGTTCTAGTTTCTCCTCTAACTCCACCTTGAATGACTCTAACATTCCTTCACCCCCTGATGTTCCTCTTACTAACACTATGCCTCTTCCCGTAATCTCTCTTCGGACTGTCTGAAAAGCGCTTCTTTCTCTGGACACAAGCAAGGCGTATGGTCCTGATGGCATCCATCCCCGTGTTCTGAAAGAGTATGCCTTTGAACTTGCACCTGTGCTTGCTTGTCTGTTCCGTTTCTTCTTAAAAACCTAAACTTTTCTTTCTCCTTGGAAACATGCATTGAAACATCCCATCCCTAAGAAGGGTGATCGTTCTGATCCTTCTAACTATCGTCCTGTTGCTTTGGCATCTACCATTTCCAAAGTCTTTGTATCCATCCTTAACTCCCATATCGTTAAACATCTCGAGAATCACAGTCTTCTCTCTAATCAGCAGTATGGCTTCCGAAAGTCGAGATCCACTGGTGATATTCTTCCCTATCATACTAATATCTGATCATCCCTGAATGTTATTGGGAAGTCCTCTAAGGCACTTGTAAGGAAGGGAACAAACCTTCGTTTTTACCGTGGTTTCTTAATGAAGGTCCGGTGGCCTTTACAGTTTTATTAGAAAATAGATATGTACATTTGGGGCACAATGAATTCAGGTCTTGAGAGACACACAGAGACACACGTGGTTTGCCTGGCCTGGATGAGCTGACTAACAGTAAGCCGGTGCCCACCAGCGCCCGGCCCTGGTTTTGTTGATGTCAGCTCCACAACTAGTCAACAGCAGATCAGCACCACGTATTCAAACATCTTATTAGAAGACTTCACAGTGGGCCCGTGGGACAGTGAGCCCGTGAGAACTGTCTATGGGATGCAACTGTTTCTCATAATAACATATAGCTAATGAAACATTTAATGGCATGCGTTTGTCTGTCTTACATCGCTCGGCCACAATCTGGCTCAAGCTCCTGCGAGCCATGATAAGTTACGATTATACGTGGAGCAGTACTGGATATGAGATTACAAAAGAAGAAAATTAGAGTTAGTTTCAAGATTATCTTTTACATTATCTAGATATATCTGAGAGTAAGGGTAACACACTATACTGAAATTATAGTAATCATAATTGACAAATAGAATATGTTCATATAATGTAAGGAGAGCAAAAATGATACATATAGTTAACATGAAATAGAATTCCAGTACACAAAATATGTAAATGAGAAAAGTTTATAGAATATAAAGAATCCAAACATCTTATTCAATACATATGATTCTGAAGTCAAATTTCTCCTTAAATAGGGAGAAGTTGCTCTAATTACTTTCTGAATATCCAATGTGGGTGTGGGGTATTCTATACTGGACACTCTGTGTAGTAGACGACAATATGAAGTAAATACTATGAATAATAAAAGCAGAGCAATGGACAATGAACTTACTGAAATCCCAGAAACATGAGGGGTGTACTCATAAGGAATGAAGGACAAAACATCCATAGGGGAATCTAAATCATTCATAACTTTAGATGGAAGATGATGAATCTTTACTTCATCAATGAGTGAGAAGTTAATGTTATGGGGATTCGTTCTATACTCGGGATCGTTCTATTAATCTTTCCCAAGTAATGATCATGAGTGTCGAACAATGAGAAATTGGGACCAATAAGAGCACACTGTGATCTTAACTGAACCTGACCTAGGAAAGAAGAAAATGTGGGTTGGTTAGGTAGGCAGTGAGTAAGAACATTTTGCGGTTTTGGGAAGAATAACTCATGATAACGGTCCATACTCTCAATCCAAAATTTACTGACAGCAATTTCCTTAAAAGAACAAGAAATAAGAACACTTTGCTCACGTCCAAAAATTAGGTCATACACACTAACTTGTTTGTAGGGTATTAAAAACTATATTATTGGGAGGGCAAATCAAGTTGTCAAACAGTGGTTTATGGCACAACGCTAAATCATCCAAGGAGGGATATGCAATCAACGATGAATTAATATTATATAAGAGAAAGTTCATGTCATTAGTGAGATTGATAGTTCTTGGCAACGCTTTTGTTTAATTGAAAGGGATTGGTACTACATTTACAAGGTTGTATGTGTCTGGACCAACGAATAGCACATGGATAATGACCGCTCCTAGAACCACATCAACCGTTAGCAAGGAGTGGTAACTGGCCTTGGGATGCAAAGGGAGAGTCGGAGTACAACCGAACTGTGTCATCGCTTAGCGAATGATGCGTGTGAGTTCCGCAAAAGGGAGAAATGATGGCGTGGCAACTTGGTTTACCAAATCATTAACATCCTCTAATAAACCATTGAAATAATATGCATAATAAGCAATTTGAGTACATAAACTATCAATATATGCGGAAATGATCAACATTGTAAATGTTTTATTAACAGATTTTGACAGTAGCTCTACTTGCCGTATTAAGTTATTAACTATAAATATGATGTCGCTCATATACTGGGAATGTTGTTTCAATATCTTGGCCTCTGCCTTAATGTACTTGTTGTTAAGAAGTTGTTAAAATTTCAAAGATTGAACTTGATTCCTAACTAAATTACAGTTTCCTGAGTAGCAGTACAGAACAAATATGAATTGAGGGACCCTACGATATTAAGCAGACCTCCCTTACTTCTCTTCCGATGGTCCGTGTTTTACCTGGCATTTGCATTCATTGGAGATTCAGTGTCTTGTGTTACGTCATAGAGAGTCACACAGGTACTATTCAGTTTCCAGGTCCACTGTTTTAAAAATGTTGGAGAAGGAGCAACACTAGAGTTACTGACCGTTACACTGGTGTAAAACTTGAGTAAGATAGACCTTAAGCGAGGTACGGCATCCATTAGTTCCACTAGATTATTGTAAGTGTTGGGTAGACCCTCCAGGCCCAACTTGATTGAGACTTTGTCCCTCATGAGGCGGACCTCGCTGGGAGCCGTGAGAAGGACGCCTGGCACTGCCTTGGAATCATTACTTCGTATGCACCATAAAGACATGAGAAAGAAGAACCTGGAAAATGATAAAGCTAAGCAACTTCTTAAGGGCGAGGCCTTAATGAATACTGATGTGTGTTTGGCGGTAACGTGAGGGCAGTCGATTTGGGTTTAGAGACAGGCTGAATGGAAGCTAGAAGGTTGCTGGGTCACACTGTTTGATGTTGAGGGTTGAGGAGTGTTGCTGATATAGGATTGGGATTATTTATGTTTAGAATACTGTAAAACTCTCAAGTGATCCTCATGTTCCTCACAAATGTCTCCTGTATTAAGATGTCGAACCCTAAACCTATGTCCGTTTTGATAAGATAAAACCCTAAAAGGACCAAAAAATTTTGAGTCTAGCTTAGAAATCCCACTTTTGGAGTTAAAATCTTGCACCATTTCCAAGACACCGGGAGTTGCCTTTGATGGTATGGCTGACTTATTAGCCTGCTGCGTGAAAGATATAGTGGTTTCGTCTAGACTTTCCTTGATCCGTTAATGAATTAGTTGAGTCGCGCGGTACTCTTCTGCAACAAATGATTTGTGAACCGCTGAACGTGAAGGAAGGGACGCTGTTATGTCATAAGGCAACACTTTATCAAACCCGTGTAAGGCGTGGAAGGGTGTCTCCAGTTGATTTATGATCTTGAGTTTAGAGAACATTGGACAACAGATAAGTATTCATCCCATTCATCGTGAATAACATTAACATTAGTGCGAAGAGAATGAAGGATTTTACGATCTGTCCTCTCCGCAAGGGCATTCGAGGTTGGATGACGTGCCATTATATTACATTTGGTTATTCTATATAACGTACACAGTCTTCTAGTAATGAGTTACTGAATTCTCCTCCATTGTCTGTGACTAAAATTTTTGGCGCATTATGTCTGTCTAGAAAGCGTTTCTCAAATGCTTTAACGACTGATGCTGCGTCTTTATTTTGAACTGGAGCTAATTCACAATTCCTTGTAAAAGCATCAAAGCATCAATAATTACAAAAATGTATCTATAGCCTGCCATGGACCTAGGGGAGCCTCCTAATGTGTCTATATGAACCCTTTCCCATGGACATGAAGGTACAGGATATTTCAACACTGCTTGAGGAGTAGATTTCCCTTGCTTGTGTTACAGATTTGACATCTTGATATATGATCAGTAATGTTTTTCTGCATTCTAGGCCAAAAATACCTCGAGCGAGTCTGCTTATAGCATCTATCTGCTCCTGGGTGTGCGGCCTAAGGTGAATCATGTGCTAACTTTAAGAAATCCTCTACTAATGCCCTTGGAATGACTGTCTGCTTGACAACACGGGCGGGTACTCCTATTCTCGCGTCCCTGCACAAAGTTCCTTGTGCTAAATACAGTTCCCTGACTGGAACAGCTGTCTTAACATTTGAGGAAGGTCACCTTCTTTCTAGGATATTCTATGAGAGGTCCCCATACTGGGTCATCCTACTGATGTTGTTTTAAGCTCTCTATATGAAAATTTACGGGGCTGTCGTCTACAGTGACTGTTCCCACTCTGTGGGAAAGCTTGTCCGCAACTACATTTGATGAACCCGAAACGAAACGAAAATCTTGGTGAAAGGTTTGTATCGTTACAAACCATCTCTGAAACTTTCCTGTTGGATTTTGTCGTTGAAAAATGCTTAACATTGCTCTGTGATCTCTGATATATAGTAAGAGTGAGTGAGCTTCGAAAGGAGGCTTGTGTGAAGAAATATCAGGAGAGAGTGAGTGTAGAATGGCAAAAG
>JAYMFT010117436.1:0-13353 GCA_038088735.1 Panulirus argus
TGTCTGGACACTGCGGCGCTCGAGTCCACGAGAATGAAAAGTTTCACATCACTTCCATTTATTCAGAATATCATTAGGGCTAACTAGACTTAAGGGATTGTAGGGATGGGGGGGTTGGGTGACCGTCCTTACCCATACCCCTGATTGTACCTCCCCCAGGCCGGGTGGGGTGGGGGGGAGGGGGGATTGGGCCTCAGCCACTCCCGTGGTTGCTCCCCCCTCCTTCGCCCCACAGGCCACCCTCCAACCAGCAGAGAGAGACAGTGGGACGTGCTCGTCCTACCAAGTCGCTTATCAAATATTTCATGGTAATGGGACACACACACACACACTCTCTCTCTCTCTCTCTCTCTCTCTCTATCTCTCTCTCTCTCTCTCCATCGGCAACCTACAAATATTTCGTACGTACAGTATTCAAAAACCCTTAACCAGTGTTTGAAAGTTTGATGCATTTCATCCAATGATGTTAGAAAAGAGTTGACATCATAAAGAAAACGGGGAAGAGACTGCCACTGGGGCTCACACTCAGACAGAAGTATTACGTACACTCAACAAATACAGTTAACTGAAGGTCCTCGATTATCTATACAATTATTCCTTCCTGACACACATATTTTAGGCAGAACTTGAGAACTCTCTCTCTCTCGCTCTCTCTCTCTCTCTCTGTAGGGACCAATAGAATACGAGTAAAGTAGTTATTTTTTGCAGTAGACGTGACGTTGGTCCACGGGATCGAAGGTACTAATCTATCTGGCTGCTGAGTGTGTGTATGTGTGTCCCTGAGCTCTCTCTGTCCCTGACCACACCACCCTGACCTTCGCCTCCTGGATCGCGGGCGTCCTGAGCTGTGTTGACGGACGAGAGCGGAGGTTGTGTGTGGTCGTGAACTGTGGACTGGCGAACGTACGGCTGAGAGGAGGTGTTTGTGGCGTCCCCTAGGCAGAGGCACTGAATAAGCTGTCGAGCGGGACCTTCATTAGAAAGGAAGATAACGTAACCAAACCGTCGTTTGTTTCTGACATTAATCTTAGTAAAGAGAATTTAACTGCGGGCAAAGGCGGAGTTCCGTCAGCAGCAACGGGTCTGACCTGACAACATTTCTTCTGCTGGTTTAAGGGGGGGGGGGAGTAGTAGTCCCACAAGGGGAGCTTGTGCCACACTTACAGGGACGTGTACAGTGATGTAGTCTGACGTGTGATCACGTCGTCTCGTCGGCTGGTGAGGGTGGAACCACAGCCTGGCCATCCTGGAGGCGCCAGCGGTCTCAGCGAGACGTGTGAACGAACCAGTCTGATTTGGAATGTATTGAAACGCTTCATCATTCCGAACCTCTCGTTAACTTCTCGCTTCACGTCTCCAGCTCTCCCCCAGCCTTGTGTCAGGTACACAAACTTGTTCCACGACAGGACGGGGTGTATTTGGGGAGCCAAGCCAGGGCTGGGGAGGGCAGAGGAGGACTGGGGAGGTAAAACTTTTCCTAACAGCTTTGCTGCGTCGGAGGAAAAGACGAGTCGCTAGCCACTGTACCCAGGCTGTGGGTACGACTCTTGGAAGTCTCGTCCAGGGTTTGGCAAGTCGTCACGATCAATATGTTGGTCAGGGGGGGAACGCTGCACGACCAGGGCGAACTGTGTCACGTCATGATGTTCCCATAGATCACACGTCGTCTATACTGTAGTGTTGTATAGACTAGTCATATGAGCACTGTAGTGTTGTATAGACTAGTCATGTGAGAACTACTTCAACTGTAAAATCTTTCACAAACGTAAATCGGAAAAAATATCAAGTTTGTTTAGAAGGAATGAGATTTATAACTTCTTTTCTGGTTTGGTAAATATAATCTTACTGATGTAAAATTTACAAGTTAATCTTGTTAAGGATGAGAGGAGCTGACCTCTGACCTCATTAGGTATTCTGTAGGTCACACACAGCTGTTGTTCCTGGTGTTGTAACGAGTGTTGACGGCTGGCTAGCTCGCCGGACACCTAGCTGATGAGGCACCGGGGTCTGAATTGTGGCCCAGGAGCCTTCCAGGTCACGTGGACAAGTTTTGCATGTCACACGGACCAGGAAGATCCTTTCTCGCATGAACCAAATGTCACCTAGGTCACATGGACCGAGCATCACCCAGGTCACATAAGCCAATCATCACGCAGGTCAGATGGACCGAGCATCACTCAGGTCACATGGACCGAGCATCACCAAGGTCACATGGACCGAGCATCACCCAGGTCACATGGACTTGGTGTCGACCCTCCCGGATGGCCACAGCAGCTCTGGGGCACCACGGGACGCCCAACCGTCGCACAATGTCGACCATTCTCCCTCGGGTCAATTATTTAACTTTAGCCGAGACAACGTGCTTCCTCAGGGCCCTCGTCAGAGGTAGACCGAAGGAAACGTGATAATACCCCTTAGCGTCTGTTCAGAATGACACTGAATGAACCTTCGTCTAGACGATCCCCGCTGGTTACAAGCAATCCTTCCCATGTCGCATTAGGTGGTATTGCGATCAACTGGCGTCCGCAATGCTGTCAGAAGCTCTGCGGAGCTCCATAGGTGAATACCATACAAACGTCATCAAGGCAACCGGGATGTGGGACAACTCCGCGAATGAACGTATCCCAGACATACATTTCCTCTTGAACCAACAAGCACAGGAGCTGGGATAAGCCCGTCCCGGAAAGCCCGGCCTCAGCCTGACATGCTGGGCCAAGCCTCAGCCATACCCGAGCAAGTCCCTCACGAGGAAGGCCCACTAGATACGTGTAAGGACCTGCCTCTCGCGGGACCTTACATGCTGTACGAATCTCCTCCTCCCTCGATTCCCGTCTCGACCCACATGCTACTATACGCCTTTGCCTCCCCTATCTACTCTGAGTACCAGCATATCCGCGGGAGGGAAATAGCTCGAGAGTATGGCCGTTCCAAGAAATCCGCTGATGTCACTCCAAGACCAAAGGTCAACGACGTTTTTTCCCGAGAAGCTTCGCCTGGCCAGTTGCCTCAAGGCTTGATGACAGTGGCGAGCGGCTTGACGGCGTAGCATCATTTACCTGGTGGAGTGGCAGACGGCGGGTACGAGACTACACCTGCGGCTATGTGGAGGGAACCACAGACAGTCAAGATGGTGCTTCAGGCTACATGAAACAGGAAAGAGAACAAATTACGACAGGCTGGATCGACATTGCCTTCTATTTGACCTCCTGCCGCTTCCTTTTTTATACGTCTTCAAATCATTTGCACTCCTTCCCTGCAACATAGAAAAAAAAAAAGTACCGCCCTTATACCTCCCTCCCTCCCTCACCCCCTCTCTCTCTCTCTCTCTCTCTCTCTCTCAATGGCAGCTTTACTTCATCATTCCACCGCACACTGTCCTTTCTCTGTTGCCCACCTTCCTGCATGTCACACGCTCCTCTAGCACATGCCAGTACTGCCTCCCTAAATACCTCCTCTTCCTCACCTAGTCTCATATATAAGGCAAACGAACGCGCACTTTCATGGAACACGTATTGCCCTCCAACAGAAAGGATTCGAACCCCGTACCATCTGTATGGTAGCTGCATATCTAACGACTAGGCTTTGCTGCCCAAAATAGGGAAATGTCTATTCGATTGCTAGTAATCGAATACCCTTCGTCTCACATCCACGAGTAACGGGGTCTAGGCCGGTCAAATCCCATCAGGCTCACATTACCCTGCAACTAGTAGTTTTACCGAACTCACTTTCAAACGGGGAGATTCATGAACACGAAGATTGTGCAGACGAACACGCTCTACCACGGATCGCATAATGCCCTACAACAGCAAGGATTCGAACCCCGAATCATTTGTGCGGTAGATGAGCACTTCGAAAAGTAGGCTATGCTGCCCATAATAGGGAATTGATTATTAGATTTCTATAACATGTTCTATGAGAAATCGCGTACATTTGCACTAATAGTATTCGTGTCCATTTTCCTTCACATGTGACAGTAAGTTCGGTAAAACTGCTGGCTACTGGTAATGTGAACCTGATGGGACATGACCCATCTAGACCCAGTTCTTCTTGGACGTGAGACGAAGGGTATTCGATCACTAGTATTGGAATAGTCATTTCCCTAATATGGGTAGCATAGCCGAGTGGTTAGTATATATAAGTACAACACAGATGTTACGGGGTTCGAATCCTTGCCGTTCGAGGGCATTACGTGATGTATGTATATATGTATGTATGTATGTGTATATATTTGGTCATTAAGGCCACCCTGTTTCGAATGAGCCTGAACTCAAGAATTTTCCTCAAGTGCTCAGTAGTTGTCTTACACCACATGTACTCTTGTAGGTAGATGGTCTTGGTAAACTTTTCCGGTTGGTTACTTATTTGGGGCTCCATTCTTATCGACCGCCTGAGTCATTAAGGCCGTCAACGGTAAGTTATAACCACCTTTAGAAAAATCTTGACCACCCTGTGGTGTTCAGGATAGTATCAATCCCATCGCGCTCTCCTGCAGGTATAGTCCTTGAGGCCTCTGCCAATTGTGATACAAATTGATGAAAATGGATTGTGGAGTGTGTTCGTGGTGGTGTGGCAAGAAGGCTGCCTGTAACCAACCACCTGTCTGAGACCCGGGGCGCTCCAACCTGCCTGGAATCACCTGAGATTCGCCTCCTCCCTTCACATTATCTATCTAGGTTTGATTAGGTTAGATTTGGTTAAGTCTGTACAAACCTAGCCTAGTCCTCCCTAACCAAGCGGGTACAAACCTAGCCCAGCATTCCCTAGCCTACCCTAGGAAACGTGGATAGGGAGGAGCGAATCTTCAGGCGAAATGAGAATTCATTTCATGAAAATCGACCGAATCTAACGGATGACAATTCCTGTAGCTTAATGGAGACTTTAGTATTCACTTCAGTCCGAAGTTCTTGATTTTTTAGAATAATTACTAATGACCTCTCCTTCCTCCTGTTAACTAATTATCTCAAAATTACATGCAGATCAATAATGACTTTAACATAAACAGTTGAGAAACATGATAACAGAATCACCGCAACTTTGTGACTGGAGACGTTATGTGACGAGCCTGTTGAACCCTGAGAGGGATTACGGGAGTGATCAGTCAACAAGGCCATTAACGGTACTCTAAAGCCTCGTTCGACGTAAACTGCTTAAAGGACTTACGTGGTTGCCTACACTTCTGCAGCCGACGTTCAGCTTGGGTGAAGCAAACGGGGATTATTTAAGGAGACGATGCAAAACACACGTGAGGCCAGACCGTGACACTTTTGCACACTGGACTTTTTTTCGTGATGTGACGCGCCTCAGAGACTCGTCCTGCATGTTGCGTCCCACACAACATGGATCACACAGTTCATGCAGCGTGTGTAGAAATCATGAAATCGTCGTGTTATTTGTTCCTCCCAATAGATTAACTGCTGGAAGCAACGTCAGTCAGTGTTGGCAAAGTTGTGCTGCTGCTCACAAGAGACAACGAATCCTCATGACATCATCTACCTTACCCTGACACTGGGTATCGTGACACCGACCACCGTGGTCTGACACGGGCCCTCGTGACATCATCCTCCTTAGCCTGACACGGGCCCTCGTGAAATCTACCACCATAGCCTGACACGAGGCCTCGTCTGTAGTCGTCCCCTTCCCTACTACGTCCCAAGTCAACGTCAGTAACGTGGCTTACTGTGATTTCTTGTACATAAATCAACACGACTGACAATATAGCACACGGGTCGAACCCGCGGGACATATAACCCTCCTGATTTCCCTCTCTTTCCCGTTCTTTCCCTCACTCTCCTCCCTCCAACACTCCTTGTGCCATCGCCTCCCGCTACCCTTCCCTCCAGTCAGACACGAAAAAAGATATCCATAAATAACGTCTTCATTCACCAGGAGCTGGAGTCATGCTGTCCCACATACGCGAGCCGAAATATTTTCATGTATATTTAGAACATTACGAACGCAGACGGTGATTAGCATCAATAATATGTCGTTATAAGAAAAAATAATTTGTATAAAAAGAAAAACGAATGTTCTAGTCGAATATTAGCTTGTATTATCAACAATGGTCCCTCCAAGGTTCCGTAAATATAAAGTCTAGCTCATCATTGCATATATTCAGCATAGATAATATTATTACTGGGATGTTTTTGCTTTTCTTTCATAATGTTCTCAACATTAAGAAAACATGCGAGGCTTCAGAACTTCTATGTTTCCCAGATGATTTTTTTCTTGTATTTTCGTACGCGACTTTCATGGTAATAATGCTGTCCGTCGCGAGGTGATCTGTAGCAGACGTTGTGTATTTGTTTATCATATAAAATGAATATTTTTGCCGTTTTCCGTCTTAGCGATGCAGCGCCAGCAACAGACAAAGAAAGGCCGCTCCCGCTCACATCCATTCTTTAGCTGTCATGGGCAATGCCCCGAAACCACAGCTCCCTATCCACAGTCAGTACCCACAGACCTTTTTCCATGGTTTACCGCAGACGCGTCATATGGCCTTGGTCCAATCCAATGACCACGTCAACCCTAGTATATCACAACGTTCTAAAGCACTCTCTATCCCGTGCACGCCTTTCACCATCCTGCATGTTCAGGCCCCGATCACTCAAAATCTTTTTCACTCCATCCTTACATCTCCAATTCGGTCTCTCCATTCTCCATTTTTATCTTCACTTCTGACACATACTCTCTTTGTCATCCTCTTCAGCTCTCTCAACCACATGCTCTCTTACCCTTTCGTTACTTACTGGATTAAACCACCTCACACCACATATTGTCCTCGACCATTTTTTTTTTCAACGCATCCAGTCTCTTCTACGCAGCTTTATCTGTATCCTATCCCTCGCATATGATATTGTTGGCACGACTATATTTTCAAACATAACCATTTTCTGCCTCCCGTATAATATTCTCTTTCCTCACATTCTTCAGCTCTTCCAGAACCTTTGCCCCCTCCCCCACCCTGTGACTCACTTCTTTTTCCATGGTCCCACTCACTGCCAAGTCCACTCCCAGATATCTACAACACTTCACTTCCTCCAGGTTTTCTCTATTCAGACTCACTTCACAATTAACCAGTCGCTTATCCCTGCTGTACCTAATAACCTTACTTTTATTCACATTTACTCTGAACTTCCTCCTTTCATACACACTTCCCAACTCAGTCACTAATTTCTGCAGTTCCTCATTCAATTCTGATACCAGTGCTGTATCATCAGCTGAAACATGAACGAAATTAGAAGACAGAGATCTCTTGTCAGAGTTTTCCGTTAATGGATACAAACTTTACACGACTGATATGAAGGATAGGAGAGGAGGTGGGGTAGCACTTTATATTAAGGATAATATTAATAGCTGTAACAGGAGTGACATTAAAGTAACAAAAATTACAGAATCGATTTGGGTTGAAATAGATGAAAACAATGAAAGATTATTAGGAGTATTATACAGACCCCCCAGATTAGATAGTCTGAGGGGGAAATTCTTATGTGACGAAATTAGGAAGGCTTGTAATCAAAATGTATGTATTCTGGGTGACTTCAGTACAATTAACTGGGAAGATGATAAGGGAGACATTGTCAGAGGAATTTATGAAGACAGTCCAAGATTGTTTTCTAACACAGCACATTTCTGAGGGGACCAGGGGTGATAACAGATTTGTTACTGACAGTGACCACAAGGAAATAAGATTCAGTATAATGAAGGATGTGAATAGGAAGGAGAATGTAATGTTTGTTCCCAACTTTCGTAAGGCCAACTTTGCGGGGATACGTAGATACCTTGCTTGTGTTAATTGTGTGGGACTAAATGAAGGTAGGGTGAGGTCGGACGGTGTGGGGTCAGGTCAATCAGATGGCTCAGATCAGCTTAGCGGTAGTGTCAGGTCAAGTGTGGGCGAGGCAGGGAAGACCATTAATAGCGTGGAAGTTTACGTACAAAGGTTCCAGGTAACAATCAAGAGGGGACAAGAACTGAATATTCCATATAGTAAATATAGGACTAACAATCCAAAGTGGCTAAATAATAAAATAAAACACCTTATAGGGTAGAAGAAGGGCCTGTAAAACAAGGTAGAACGGGGGAAAACACAGTTAATTGATCATCTAACGCAAATTAAGAGAATGGTAAAATCAGAGATCAGGAAGGCTAAGAGAAATTACGAAATTGATATAGCTAACGAAGCAAAAGTCAGTGCCAAGGGATTTTCTCAAATGTACAAAACGAAGGTTAGGGGGAAAATTGGGCCTATCAAATCGCATTCAGGTAGATTAGTTGATAGTGAGATTGAAGCGTGTGAAGTTTTAAATAATCACTTCATATCAGTATTTACGCAGGAGGAGAATACAAGCATTCCGGTTCCACAGCAAATTTACGGGGGTGAAAGCGGGAAGCTATGAGATATAGAAATAAATTAATTTGATATTTTGAAACAAATGGAACGAATAAATGTAAACCAGAGTCCTGGGCCAGATGGTATTTATGCGAGGGTCTTGAAAGAATGTAAGGAGGAAGTAAGTGTTCCGCTTTTAGATATGTTTAAAACAGTCTTTGGAACCAGGCGTAGTTCCTAAGCAATGGAGGATAGCAAATGTCGTTCCCATTTTTAAGAAAGGGGGTAGATCCTTTCCCTCTAATTATTGTCCTATAAGCTTAACATCTATTGTGGGAAAATTTCTTGAATAAATTATAGCGAACAAAATACGGGAACATTTGGAGAAACATGATCTCATTAGGAATTCACAACATGGGTTTGCAAAAGGGAAGTCATGCCTCAGGAACTTACTCTCCTTTTTTAACAAAGTATTTGAAACTGTTGATCAAGGTGAGAGTTATGATATTGTATACTTAGACATAAGTAAGGCTTTTGACAGAGTAGCTCATAAGCATTTGTTCAGAAAAATAACGGCACACGGCATCGGGGGTGTGTATTTAATTGGATTAAGGCAATCGGACTGGGGCAATGTAGCGAGTGGTGTTCCTCTGGGGTCAGTCTTGGGACCGCTCTTGTTCGTTATATGCATTAATGATTTGTATATGGGAATAAACAGCAACTTAAGTAAATTTGTCGATGATACAAAAATAGGGGCCGTAATAAACTCAGATGAAAATTCAGTGAAATTGCAGTGGGACATAGAGAAATTATCAGAGTGGGCGGGTACATGGAAAATGAAATTCAATATAGACAAATGCAAAACACTTTGTGTGGGTAAAGGCAGGAACACTAATTTCAAACTGGATAATATTACTATTGATAAAACAGAATGCGAAAGAGATTTAGGAGTATTAGTGAGCAAAGATCTTAAACCGTGGCAACAATGCATTAAAGTACGTAATAAAGCTAATAGGATGTTAGGGTTCATTATAGGAGTGTTAACAATAAAACTCCTAGAGTATTATTGCAACTTTATCTTGCGTTGGTGAGACCATATTTGAATTATGCGGTTCAGTTTTGGGCTCCATATTATGCAGTTGATATAGGTTGTTTAGAGAGAGTACAAAGGCGAATGACAAAAATGATCCCCGGAATTAGAAACCTCACTTATGAAGAAAGGTTAAAAAGGCTGAATTTACACTCACTTAAGAGGAGGAGGGCTAGAGGGGATATGATCGAAGTTTTTAAATGGGATGAGGGCATTAATAAGGGTAACATAAAGTTCTTAGAATGGCACCATCAGAGAGAACAAGAAATAATGAACCTAAATTAGAAAAAAATACATTCAGGTCGGATGTGGGTAAATATTGATTTGGGAATAGGGTAGTAGATTTATGGAATAAGTTGCCAGGTACAGTAGTGGAAGCTAGGTCTTTATGTAGCCTTAAACGAAGGTTGGATGTGTTATGGGATCAGTCGGTTGGTTGTAGGGTGGACAGACTCAGGACCTGCCTAGCATGGGCTAATAGGCCTCTTGCAGTGTCCTCACTTCTCATGTTCTTATGTTAACATACGAGCGGTGTTACGAGACGGGGCAACACAAGTGTAAAACCCTCTCCCCGTAATACATGAATAGTGATCACGGATCCTCAGCCTCCACAGAAACACAAATGTTGGTCCATGAAAGCCTTCAGCTTTTTCAGTTTTCGAAAGTTGATTCCTTGATACCTAGCGGTCACTAGGTACCCCTGTACAATGTTACCAGAAGCATCTGGCAAGTGTCATGAGTACAATAAATATAACAAGGGGCTTACTAAAGCCTAGGAAAGTTAGGATATTCCTTCAACACATCATCAATATCATTTACATAATGTTTGGCCAGTATGGGGAAGGTCCTCGTGTCTCCGTCAGGGGGTCGTGAAGTGGTGGTCTAGCAGGCGTCACGGAAGCGTTGTACTTTTATTAATCTATTCACTCCTCTCTTTACCAACCCCGTCTTTGTCCATTAGGATCCTCCTCTCACCCCTTTACTAAGCCTGTAATTACTGTGTTCATTATTGTATAAATGATCTTTAAGGGAAGCATATAGTTGCAAACTGAAATTGCGATAAACAATATTGAACCAAGTGAGCGGCCCGTGGTATCAGCAGAGAGAGAGAGGTCGTGACATCTGCTGACGCCTATGGAGTGGGTAGCGGTCAGTGTTTAATGTGGCATGTCACCCGTGATTTATTCACTCAGCGTCCTCTGTCGCCCCCAAGCGTGGGAAACCTAAAATCATTCCCCCTCTCGTGGCGCCGCAGACAGGGCCGTCATATTCAGATATCAACAAAAACCATTTTTTGGGGATAACTCACCAGAAAGCCGCGCCAACACCGCTGCCATCCAGCGTTACCACCATAGCCAGATCCACGTCTGTGTTTCTCATTTTACGTTTTATTGAGTTGAATGAGTAGGAACGAATAGGTTTGGATAGGGAAAGGTACTGCGGAAGGACAGAAGATAGTTACAGAGTTTGCAGATATATGATGGAAATTTTTTTCTGAAATGTGTGCGTTTAATGGATACATATTTTTGGCGCCCTTAATTTGGACACAAAATTTAAGTGTAGGCCAATAGGAACACTTATGATCGCCGAGGTGACAATTCTAATGTTGCACCGAAGTGAATGGACGGAAAGTTGATGCGTATGTCTTCTGGAAAACAATTAGTGCTTCCTCAATGTCGTTATAATGTTACATGAAACACACTGAAGTCATCAGAGCAACACCTCCACTGTCCCCCACACCTCCTAGTGTTTACCTACCCACTTCAGTTTCAAAAACGCCCACAGGGGACGGGCTGTAACGCCCATATCGGGAAGCACTGATCTAACACATTCAACAGTCCCTAACAATACTCCATCTCCTCTTCACCTCTAATTCGCCCGTGACCACTCCTCAATTTTCTCCTTTCACTGATGCTCCCACTGGTTTCCTTGCTCTCCTCACACTATTTCGCCTTCTGGATTTCATTTTGACTCTATTTTCATCCTCGACATGCAAACATTTTGTGTCAGTGATGGAGAAAGTTTAGAATTTGACGATCGGAGATTCAAATGATTGGGTCCAGGTATTTCACGACAAGTCTACTTGATAGTGTAGTCCAGGTGATCCATCCCGGCGAAATCACTGAAGAATTTCATCCAAGAATTATGATGGAGCTGGAATGTTCAACTTGTGTATCAGCGAGTGACCGCCAGTGTTTATATTTAGAGCTGGGATGATTGCTTTCTCGTGCAGGTCTGTAGTCTAGACAAAGCGAAAGCATTTCATGATACATACCCAGTTCAATGTTTTATGTTGGATGCTTTTGCAGAGTCTGGTCGTTACATTTTGTACTGATCTCGAACACAGTGGGTGGGTATGTGAGACGCGTTCTAATACGAGCTTTCCATTGGTACGTCATCAATTTTTTTTCTTCGCCTGATCAGTCCAGCGAACCTTGCTCTTGTAACAGGTACCTTTGACTGACTTTGGCAATTCACCCTGTACTGAACATCATAGTTTAGGCTCAGTACAGTGTTTGTGAGGGTGACGGGGATGAAGGAGAGGCGGCGTGCATGTGAGTTTGGGTTAACGGAAGCTATATTATATAATCTGAGGCGTGCATTGAAATAGGGGATTTTTTCTCCTTCTTTAAAGGGTTCGATTTCATTCTCCATTTCAGCATTTTAGCCTGTAAAATGAGACCTAGTCAATCTCCTGATCTCTTTTTGTGAGGTAAGTACAAATATTTCCTCCGGGAAGTTAAACGACATCGTCTGCGTATTGTAGTGCCACGGGGTTTGACGTGATGGGGTTTGGTGAGAGACAGAGGAAGAGGTATTGGTAGAAACGGGAGAGCACAGCAGAGGGCACCTCCTCACCCACCTTTCCCTCCGGCTCAACTGCCGGCCAGAAAAAGGTGTGGAAAAAAATAAAACCATGCTGTATTGTAGTAAGTTAATGACATGGAAATTTTATTGGAACGTGTGGATTTGAAAAAGATCCCAATCAGTTCGATGACATCTGCTCTGCGGCCGGATTCTGAAAAAGCAACAAAATAACAATGATTTATTAGGAAAATAGTTTTTTACTGATGAGAAATCCCAGTGAAGTATCTTTCTTGCTTCGATTTAAAGGTAATAACAGTAGTTTACTCGAATGCTCCACTACTCTATACGTGGAAACAACTTATGTCCCCGCTGCTGTTATTTCTACTTGCTATTCTCTTCATACTTTTATTTCTGGTCAGTGAGTCTTTGTTTGAGGTGAAGAAATTTTCGTACATGTTATCGAAGTCATTTAGAATTCTTATGGACAGGGAGGTGGTGACGGAGATGTTGGGAGAGGAGGTGGTATTGGTGTTGAGTAAGAGATGGTGTTGTTAGAGTCAAGGGAGCAGGGAGAATACGGAGGCGATTGAGGTGGTGCTGGTGGCAGTTTGAGAGGCAAAGGCATTGAAGGCGCTCGAGTCTTGGCCCGCGTTTTGATTATCGATTTTTGGTTGTTATTCCTTGATGATAGTACTTCATCAAAATTCAACACTAAGGACATAGTTCAGGACAGGAAACTACAACTACATGCAGCGGCACCACGAAACAGCCAATGAGCACACAACGACTACATGCACGTCTGCCTGCAGGTGTTGCCCAACCTTATCATGCTACTCGCAATCATTCACACATGCTTCACTGAACTTTCCACACGCTCCTGAGGATAATTTGAAGGACTCGAATCTTAGCGTTGAGACACCACTTGAAGGTATCATACACAACCTCCACAGCAAGGTGAAGAGAGAGAGATTTTAGACGATATGAAAAAATGAAAATGAATCGAATGAAAGATAAAATTATCTGGTTATTTCAACAGAATGTGTTCGGAAGATGAGCCACTACCAAATATATATATATATATATATATATATATATATATATATATATATATATATATATATATATT
>JAYMFT010117447.1:0-13353 GCA_038088735.1 Panulirus argus
CAGCTAGCGTTCCTGACCGTGACGCATTCAGGAGCCGCCCAGGTTCGAGCGCATAGGCTCGAATCCTGGTTTCGGCAATCAGTCCGCAGTCAACCCAGCTGTTCATCCACCCCTAGCGGTTGGTCAATAGAATGGGTACCTGGCTCAGGCTAGGGTATGTATGTATGTACGTATGTATGTATGTATATATATATATATATATATATATATATATATATATATATATATATATATATATGGAGTTAATGGAATGGCCTTGATTAAGGCCTCAGCTGCCCGTGCCGTCTCGGGCAACACAACAAAAAAAATCCAAATCGCCAAACATAGTGTCCATATACTACTGATTTATGACATGAAAGAAAATATAACAAGACTAAAAATATACGAGAAAATAGCTGAATGTAGTAATCTGAATTCCCAATCTCAACACTTACAGGTGATAGGCTAAACACACCACTCGGTTCCCTTCTGCTTTTTAGAAGCTTAACCTATTAGCGATGTCGATATAACGTTGATCAGTTCGTGGGTTCCAGTATGCAGATCAGCCGGTGAAAGTTCAGCATTTACATATTGACTTCTAATGAGCGGACTACAGTATTTGGATCCGGTCTGGATCTATCTAGCGGATCAAAAAATCCTGGTAAATTATTAACATGTTTGTGCCAGTCAATAAGACGTTAATTATCGATAAGAATCTTATCATCCAAGGCCAGTGCATTACCAGCAAGATTAAATATTGTTAATTATGCATCCAGCGAAGAAGGCTGCGTGTTAAAGATCACGGTGGTATTTTTCATGCGACTGTGTCTCAGGAGAAGGATCTTGCACCACATCACGCGTTTCTCACGTACACCTTCGTGCATTTTAGTTTTCACCCACTTGTGGGATCAGTAAAGTGAATCTATTTTCCTATCATAAATCATTCCCATATTTTCATATGCCACCGGCTATCATCTTTATATTCCATTCACCTTTATTCACTTACTGACCTCATCTGACAGCTCACCCACTCGTATCACCCTTATTATCCACTTCTCCATCTATATGTCCTTACCACAAAGAAATCCGCGCATTTCCAACCTATCAATCGGATATTCAGTCATCTCTTTTCTACCATGCACTTATTTATCCATTCATTATTCACTTCTCACCTATTTCGTACATGCCAACCACTCACCTGCCCATCTCTCTACCAACTACTCATCTGCCCATCTCTCTACCAACCAAGACACCTGCCCATCTCTTCCCCGCCAGTCGTTGATATTCTTACCATCTTTTATCCAACTGTCTCCTCCCTGTCGACCACTTACTTTCCCATACTTTCCTTACTCTCTGCTCACCCATTCATTTCCTTCCAGTTACCTATTCATCTCATTCGGAACAATATCTCGCTTATTCCTCCCGGCTATCTTTTCACTTATTATCCTGTTTCCTGTCACTTTCTCGCTTACCAGTTCTTTCACCCTTCATCATTTCATTTTCCAATATCTTCCTTGTGACTCTTTTCTATCTATCACTCACTCACCCAACTATTTTTCTCCTATCCTCTTTACCGCACATTTATCATCCACCCTGAGAAAAACGCCAGGAATAAACTGTATAAACGACAGCAGTAACGGGGACGGTAGAAGGCTGATGTGCAGCAGCGGGGAGTAGGTGATAGCTTAAAAAATTGCGGAACGGAATTACATTATTCTTTTGTCAAGTTAGATTTTCTTTTTTTATTTTTCTAAAAGACAATCCATTCGTGGGCCAATCAAGCCTCCTGCTGTCTGTCTTTCTCATGTAAATCCATCTCACTTCTGCCAATTATCTCCCTACTACCCACTCATACACTCCTCTACCAAGTATCTACTGGACAGCCAATGTTCCCCCCCATCCGTATCCTCCTTCACACCGACCCACCTCCTTCCCACCACTTACTTATCCTCCCTGCGTTTCCCTACCACCTGCTACCAGCTCATACATACCTCACCGTTGACTTACCATCGACTTACCAGACGACCATCTTCGCCAAACAAAACATGGGGATCCCAGTAATATACAATGTGATAAGAATACAATCGAGGAACAAATCTTTCTGAGGAAAATATCCGAATCATGAAGCCGGGGTCAGGAAAAAAAAAAGATCGTCAATTGATTTGGAAGTTAAAAGACACACACACACACACACACACACACACACACACACACACAAGACTTCTGTTGGTACTTACATGTCTCGGTCTCATCTCGGTGGGGACAGCATGGACTTAAATCTATCGTGGCTCCGATAGTGTGGCAATTATGTCGATGGACAGGCAAATGTTTACACGCCACGGGTCGCACTCGAACCCTGGGCAGGGCGACTGGCTGTCCCAACCACGTGGAGGTTAAAAGACACACTCTCATCATGATTGAGGTCCGCACTGCCCCCAACAGAATGAGGTTAGGACACACGTAAAAATCGCCAGAATCCTGATGTGTATATGTTTTAACCTCCATCTGGCCGAGGAAGTTAGGCTTCTTTTTTTCGTACATATTCGCCATTTCCAGCGTTAGAGAGGTAGCGTCAAGAACAGAGGGCTGAGCCTTAGAGGGTAAATCCTCACTCGGCCCCCTTCTCTGTTCCTTCTTTTTGAAAAAAAAAAAAAAAAGGGAGGGGAGAATCATCATAGACAACGAGCAGGTAAACTATCAGAAAACGAGAATTACACCGCCAGCAGGTAAAGTGTGCACCACAAGCAGGTGCTCTCCATATCCTTAAGAGTTGATGTACTCACCCTCAACAAGTAAGGTGTACAAAACCTGCTGTTACCCTGTACTACTTCAACATGTGGTTTCTAC
The DNA here is from genome assembly GCA_038088735.1 of Panulirus argus. Classification (NCBI taxonomy): domain Eukaryota; kingdom Metazoa; phylum Arthropoda; class Malacostraca; order Decapoda; family Palinuridae; genus Panulirus; species Panulirus argus. Next base: position 2,827 of record JAYMFT010117447.1, read on the forward strand.
ATCAACCACAGATTATGTGCTCAGCATCTTCACGAACCTTGTCTGAGCACCAGACGACAGGAGGCCTGAGCACTATCAACAGATGTGGTGCACAACACCGCCAACAGCAGGGGAGAAGCATTTTAGCAGGTGTGTTGAATACCACCAGTTTACAGAATGTGATTTATCACAACGTTTACATATAAGTCCGTAAATGATCTGTAAAACAACCATAAAATGAGATGTACATCATAATCCCGAAATGCGTACACCGCCAGCAGGTGTAATGTACATCACCAGCAAATGACGCGTACACCAGGCGATGCAATGTACGTATCGCCAGCATGTATTATGTACGGGAGAAAAGCATGTAAACACCAGCAGGATGTAACATATACGACATCCACAGGTAACATATAATCCACCATCAGGTCATACATACGCCCCAAGCAGAGGCAACGCTGTTACCAGCAAGAGATATCCCTACTGGCAGCAGCTGACGTGAACAATACCAATAGTTGGCGCGTGCAGCAGAAGCAGGTGCACCAACAGGTGATGTGTACGCCGTCAGCAGATAATTTTCATCCAACTTACAGATGACTTTACGTCACCATCAGGACTGTGGTCACCATCGATAGGTGACGTGTACACTAGAGACAGATGACGTGTAAATGCCCAGCAGGTGACGTGTATACGTGTACGTTAAGTGATCTAGATCGGTGGATAGTGCGCACCACCGATAGCAAGTAAGAGTTTGAGCACCAGCAGGTGAAATTTACACCAACAACGGCGGATGACACTTACACTGCTAACAAGTGACATTTACACCAACGTGGATGACATTTACGCTACTAGCAGGTGACATTTACACCACCTGCGGGGGATGACATTTACACAGTTAGAGGGTAAAGTTTTGAGCACCATCAGTTACCATTTACATCACCAGCAGGTGATATTTACACCACCAGAAGTTAACATTTACATGACAAGGAGAAGTAGATGACATTTTAACAATCAGCAAGGATAGCTTGTACATAAATAAATGATAAAGTTCATCCCATCCATCTCCAAAACATGTGATACTAACTTATTATCTAAATAGCCAACCGATGGGAGATGTGTGCCTCACGTAGCAGTCCTACATCATGGCCCCACCTCCCTATGTTAGGGAGTAAAGTGACAGGAATACAGTGATATATCGACGTGCCAAATATTATGTTTAGGCAGATTCTGCATTCAGTATTGTATGGATTGGTGGTGGTGGTGTGTGTGTGTGTGTGTGTGTGTGTGTGTGTGTGTGTGTGTGTGTCTGTGTGATACGTGATTACTATTTATGTGTTACGGGGAGAGAGTTTTATACTCGTGTTGTCCTGTCTCTTGACAATGTAGTAGACCATATCTCAATCTTATGTATGTACACACATATTTACATCCAGCTTACGCCTAGTAACTATCACTTTTTTGTGCAAGTGTGTGTGTGTGTGTGTGATTGTTACAAAATCAATGTAAGCGTCAGTGTGCAAGCTCATGTGTGTGAGAGAGAGAGAGAGAGAGAGAGAGAGAGAGAGAGCAAACACAAGGAGACCTTTCCTTCCTCTACCCGTCACTATATAGACAGATAAAAGTGACGGCTGATATGAGGACATCTAGATAGGAACGAGTTTTATGAACGTCCATAATAAATGTTATTGCCTCGGGCTTCAGAGCCGCCTATCATAAATGTCCATCACAACTGGGAATCTTATCTTCCTGCTCAGTCAAGCTGCATTAGATTATCACTAAACAAACTGCATATCCCATCTTTTCTTGGTTCAGCAAAATGCTTCACCGTTTTATTCGACAAACTGCATGATTTTTCCATTAAACTCATCCACGTTTTTGATGATATACTGACCCCTGAATAGAGATGTCCACACAGGTTGACCAAAGCAGCAACTCCAGACTTAAACGTTTCCTTTTTTATTTTTGAGGCAAAATTCAACACAATAATACGATGATGGACTGGGTGTCCAGGCAAACGTCGGGCTGATATCATAACTCTCTCCTTGTGTATTTAGAGTGTCTATTTATGTTAGGTCTAATCATTAGGTTCAAACTGACTGTGTAGAAGGTTAGCAAGTCTACCCTGAAGGTTAACTTGAGATACTGGGAGCTGCTGCTCCTATGTCAGCCAAAGGAGCTAAGCAGAGGCTGGAGATGCCAGTTCTGCCGAATCAAACCGATGGAGGCCTGCACGTCTTTAATCTAGCACATTTACATGAGAATTGACTTACGGGTAATTAAGTACTGTGAGACCTGCCATTGATTCCTTGAGGATAAAACAAATGATATGTCAACGTGACCCAGATGGGTGTATCCAACAGGTCCCTGTCAAACAGGTTGTACCGTCTCACAGCTAATATCACTAGTGATAACTCAGGGTTCTGTCTGTCACTGTCTGGTCACCACTGGTCGCTGTTGCTATTTCATTTGTTACTCCTCCTGATGGGTCACTCACAGAACTGCGTCATTTCCCCGTAGCTCATGATTTAATGCTACCTTGTGACTTTTCTCTATTAATACTTGAATGCTCAGTGCCTTTTTTGTTCATTCATTAAGCACTCACTGTCTCGTTACTCACTACGACAGTACTCACTATCTCGACAGTCCTCCTCGCTGACCAGTACCTCGTTATTCACTAACTAATCATTAATCGTCCCAAGACTCACTAACTTCTTATTCACTACTTTCTTATCCACTACCTGTAACTCACCACCCCGTCACTCGCTACCTTCTTACTCACCACCTTGCATTCACTAACGTTCACCCAAAACCTCGTCTTTCTCTCGTCAGTCACACTCCCACCATATCAATCACCATTTCAGCACCATCTCATCATTAACTACCCCATTAGCATCATCAGTCATCAATTTACTAGCGAATCGTCTCCCGCCAATTGACCAGCGTCTCACCTTCATTTAGTTCGCCACAGTCCCTCATGAAACCTCAAAATCAGCACAGTCTTGCCACTCACCACCTCCCCACTGCCATGCTAACCACCACTTCAACACAGTTTAGTCCCCCGAATACCACAGGACGGCGTAGTTCTTCCACTCCAGCACGGCATGGTCACCCAGTACCTCACAGAGACTCTCTATAACAGTACCTTATCATAGTGTCATCATTCCATTATGCACACAGCGCCCTGCACCGTAGGTTGAGCTGGTGTCAGGCAAACCTGACTTGCCGCTGCTGTCTCTCGTTATCGCAGTGTGACTCATGAGACAGTCGTTATCAGCGGTGAGGTGACTGTGGTTGTCGCTCTTTAAGACAAGAGAACGAACCTTTCTTCTTTAGCACACCAGTCAGTGACTGGGGGATTATCGCTGTATAGACAACAACAGAAAGTATCAGTTTCTTTAAGCTTGATGGCAGTTTCCTTATAATCTATCATAAATCAATTTGTTTAATCAGTGTATAGTGTGATTCTGAATAACACCTGACAGATTCTCATTACAAAGTCATTTGTTTGGAGTCCTTAGTATATATATATAAGGTAAAAGATTTATATTGAACAATACTAGACCAAATCTATCCTCGAATCTTGAACGTTTCATAATAGTGTTGATGACAGCTTTGTGCATGATACAATATCAGATTTAGTACAGACTTTGTGACGAGTGTGTAGTTTGTCACTTCATTAAGCAATGTGTAAATAGTCCACTTCAACAAATACAAATGCAGACCCTCAATTCCAAATTTCTACATGGGCCATATGCATAATGAGAGTGTTTGTGGTCGCATAATAAGTTCTAACACTTGAAAAAGGTGTTCAAGATTTTTCGGTTGGTATTCATAATGTTTATAATGTTAATGACCCCGGCAGCTGATACGCCTAAAGCCCAACTGGCTTGGAAAAAGCTTCAGTAAAACCTTCAAAACAGCAGAGGAAACATTGCTGCCAAATGTGCATTGGACAGTCTATTACTAAAACGAAGCCAAGGTGGTGGAACGGTGAAATGGAAAAGTGCCTGATCTTTAAGAAAGTAGCTCATGGGAAACTCATAGAATCCAACAACCAACATGACAGAGTAAGTTATGTGCGTTTGCGAAGAGTAAGTAATGGAGTTATAAGACAAAGTAAACGTCCATATGAAGCGTGTATTGCTGAAAATAGCAAAAGAAACTTGATTCGTCTGATTTTACCCGAAGTAATGGATACAATCTCGTGGGCAAACGGTTTACCTCGAATGAGGCGAAGTACTTTTTCATCAACAGGGTTGTTAACATATGGAACTATTTGCTAATTAGAGTGGTTGGAAGCAGTACCATACATACGTTTAAGAACAGACCTCATATATATTCCACTTCAAGTCCATGGCTTAGACTACTTGCGCTTCCTAAGTCACAATGACAATTTGTATGTTATTCTTTTTGAATTATCTGTATACCCTCTAACTTTTACCACACTAAACTATGAGTTTCTGATATCTTCCATCGTCACAAATAGCCTAGAAAGGACTCAATGGTCTGCTGCTTCTTGAATTCACTTGTATTCCTCGGTAAATTCTTTTCTGACATACACGCTTCCAGGAGAAGTATGTTCCATCATGAATATGGACACAACTTTTGGTAACTTCACATCTTGGACCACAGACTGAAACGCTTTCTATCGTGCAGGTAAGAAGTAGCAGGTATTTTCGAAGCATATCCGTAGAGTAAGTTACTTAAGGTGCTGTATGCGCCCTTGGAAGTGAAGCAGGAACACTTTAATTCCATGTATTCCGCTGGGGAAAAAGTTCCCTGAGGTTTGAGGAAAAATATGCTTATTAGTTGATGAAAGGGGGTAACTCAACCCTTCGGAACATTATAGGTGGTCAGTGTTTTGATCTAGGGATAATTATGCTCCTCAGATGATTCTGAAAAAATACTGTGCTCCTGGTGTGGTATCTAGAGAACTATGATTCGGGAACGGCGCTGAGAAGAATACTATTCTCCAAAGATGGTGTTGGGTATGAGGGCGATACAGGAATAACTCCGCTTCAGAAGTGGTCCTCAGAAAACAGCTATCTGACGGTGATGGTGGAAATTCAGTGCTCTGGTGATTATGCTGGGATGGCAATGCTCCAATGGTCTGCCGGGAATTCCATGCTCCAGTGATGGTTCTGCGATAACTGTGTTCCGGAGAAGGTGCAACGATGGCTATGCTCCGCAAATGCTGCTTAGAATACCATTGTCCTGAGCTGGCATTAACCACTGTCTTGAGTTGGTGTAAAGATGACTCGGTTCTGGAACTGTCATTTCAGTAACTGTTCTCTGGGTGTAATACTGCGACAATCATGCTACAAATGTGCTGCTATGATAATTACTATCCATGGTTGGTGTTGGGACGAACAGTACCCTTGAGATGGTGCTATAATACCTCTTCTCCACTGATGGTGTATGGTTAACATTGTGACGAGGGTGATGGGATAACTATGCCATATAAGTGGTGCCAGGATAACTCTCTATTTCAGAGGTAGTGATAGGACAGCCACGCTCCTGACGCTGTGCTGGGATGAATATACTTCATAGGTGGGGTTCGTGTAACTTATTTTCTGGAGATGACGCGGGATGAATGTACCACTAAAATGGCGCTGGGATAGATACAAATAAGAGACTATGCTCGTTTAACTGTGTCCCAGTGATGGTGTGGGATAACTATGCTCGGGAGGTAGAGGCACAACCATTCATGCTCCAGGGGTGATGCTTGGATATCTATTCGCTGGATCATTTTAAAGCAACAGCGTAAAGAGGAGGAAGTATATGAGGGGATGATGACAAGGAAGAAAGAGAGAGCTAAAATGTTAGAGAAATCTCTCTCTCTCACCTCTCTCTCTCTCTCTCTCTCTCTCTCTCTCTCTCTCTCTCTCTCTCTCTCTCTTTCTCTCTCCCCTTAAAAGATATAGGTGTCGTCACAACTGAGAAACTAGAATCCAAAGTGAATGCTGAGACGATAGCACTATCGAACCAAGTAATGAGCAGTATGACAATGAGAGCTTTCACTACAAGAGACAAAAAGAAATTTAATGAAAATGTTTAATCTATATAAAAGAAGAAAAGCTGAATGTTGCAGTGATTTACAGTCACTAGCTAACGAATACAACTAACGTTAGAGGAAGCACAGCAGCACTTCTTGAGCAAAATTGATGGGATGGAAGATATGAACTACCAGGAGAGTTTGAAAGAACTCGAACTTTACAGCTTAGAGAGAAGGGAAGCATATGGCACATGTCATGACAACAAATTCAAGGGAAGAACAGCAGTACAAATGAGCCTAGAAACCTCTCAACAAGGAAGAAACAAATTCATTAATCCTGCAAGAATACCATGAAATAGAGGAAAGAAATATCAGTTAATTATACGCAAGAACAATGCAAGAAAGCTATAAAGACTAGCATACTACCAACAGATTTAAGACACTGTTATGGAACATCTACAGAAATATTTAAAAGGAAACTTGATATATGGCTGAAGTCAATTCCAGATGAACCCAGAACTGATAACCACAGAATAAGCGTAAAGGCGCAGAGAGTGTGCAATCCATCAAGCAAAACCTACGATCTGCGCCTGATGATGCTAGCCTTACCTTATGACATAATTTCGTTGAAGTAATTCGTACGCACGGAGGTAAAAGGCTGGTACTCATACTTTAAGAATATTCATTTGGAAGCTCCACATCTGGCACTTTAGATTATAAGCGTACTCTCCAGTATGCCATTTAATATGGAGTCCAGTCGGGGATAATCCCTGCTGAGCAAATCTCTCAGTTGTCCTCACATTCAAAAAGATTAATTAGTCAAAAATACCACCGTGCCTTTACTCAGGTGAATCTTTCCCTGAGGAGAAACGTTTCTCTTTCTTTCCAAAGGGATTAAGTAAGTTCTGTTTATAGACATTTACTACTGTGAATATCACAATGTTATTTGTAATCTGTCCCAAAGTACCTCTTAACGTAGCAACTATCTATTGGGTTTAATGAAAATTGAATTACTATCCAAATCAGGTTACGTATCTAAGTAAATATCCGCGAGAAAATGGAAAAGACATTTAGACTCTTAAGGTTTATACACACTCTTTTGTAAGATATTTGATCCATTGCACAAGAAAGACTGTGATATCTTAGCCATCATCAAAAAGAGCTTATTCTCAAAGAAGGTAAGATTTAAGATCTCTGCAAGTGTCTAGAATTACAAAAAAAATAAACTAAATGCTTAGAGACTATCAGGAACGTCTTAGGGAAGCCTAGACACTTTCCATGAGACTACGAAACACAGTCTGAGAGTGACATCTCTTGATTGTGAGTTCCTTGCATATATCCTCACGTTATCCATAGTGACGTTCCCTCGGTGTTAACGTGGCAGTCGAACACGGCGATGAAGAGATGCGGTGGAAGACTGGCCTAGCAACCTGCACTCGTGTTATGCACAACATGATATTTTCTCTTGCCTTCCCTCAAGTACTGAGACTGAAGACCTTAATGTGCTAGTTCTCATGATCTATCTACGTACAGGATAAAGAATGTTTTGTCTAGATGTACATGAAGAGCATAGTCGTAAGAGATACTGAAAAATTGAAATATCAAACTGAGCTACAACATTAACAAGAGATGGAACATAAAGGCGACGTTCTCTACGCATCATAAAAAAGTATACCACCTATATATCATGATTTCCAGGTAAATTACTCGCTTTGTGTACATGGTGTACGAGAGAGGATTAAGTGAGTTCTTTGACAAATCGGTAGTCACTCATCAGACAATAACGTTTCGAGTTATTAATGATTACTTAGTACTCTTCCCCTCGCCAGTTGTGATGTAGGTCAGTATTTCTCAGCCGGATTTGCCTAACGTCCCCTGCATCCGGGTCTTTGTTTACCGCGTCTCCTTATTATCCCTACAGGTGGAAACAAAACACTGATGTAGATGTCGACTAACATCAGTATTGACTAGCTAGTAATTATAACCATCCCTATCTGTCACAATAGCTCCTCTTAGTTCACGTCTGTTGTCTGTGTATGTAGTAAAAAAAAAAAAAAAAAAAAAAAAAAAAAGCCCTTGAGGTATGATAATCCAAAGCATTTGTCTCACTTTCACTGACATGTTCTGAGAGACTATGGCAACATTTGATTCTGAAACATGGACAACAGGCGTTTTCTTTTTCCTTCTCTAATGAATTACTGAGGTTGGTGTTTTGGCTTCAACAGGATCCTGTATCTTTAAGGTCAGGTATCTGACTCTTCTGAAGAAAAAACATTACTCACTTCATACACCAGCCGTGTGGGTCATACACCAGTCCTGTGAGTCATAAACCAGCCCTGTGGGTCATACATCAGTCCTGGGGGTCATACACCAATCCTGTGGGTCATAAACCAGCCCTGTGGGTCATACATCAGTCCTGGGGGTCATACACCAATCCTGTGGGTCATAAACCAGCCCTCTGGGTCATACATCAGTCCTGGGGGTCATACACCAATCCTGTGGGTCATACACCTGTCCTATGGGTCATAAGCCAGCCCTGTGGGTCATACAGCAGTCCTGGGGGGTCATACACCAGTCCTGGGGGGGTCATACACCAGCCCTGTGGGTCATACACCAATCCTGTGGGTCATACACCTGTCCTGTGGGTAATAAACCAGCCCTGTGGGTCATACAGCAGTCCTGGGGGTCATACACCAGTCCTGTGGGTCATAAATCAGCCCTGGGGAGTCATACACCAATCCTGTGGGTCATACGTCACTTCTGTGGGTCATATACCAGTCCTCTGGGTCGTACATGAGCCCTGTGGATATACTGGAATGAGGAACAGTCACTGACTGGGTGAGGACGCGTTACTACGATTCATATAGAACTATTTCCCCAAAATAATCCACGAAATTCGATGTTCGTTTTTACATATTTTCGTCTGCCATTGTAAAAATCCATGATAGCTGTTCGGTATCTTTATACGAGTTAATCCAGCTGGACTGTAGCAGAATTTAGAATAGACTTGCAGTAAGTTCAAGAAACATAACCGGTATGGTTAGCATGTTACTATGGTAGCTTTCAGTGGTGATTATGGCAATCTGTGGTAGAGTACTATATCGATGGTGTGCGTCTGTAGCACAGCGCCGTGATGCTGTGGCTGTGATAGAGTATAATGTAAGGCTGTGGTGGAGCAATACGAGTATGATGCTGGTGTTTGACTGTGGCAGAGAACTGTGACAGTGTTCTGGTGATGGTATGTGGTTATAGCGATGCAATATGATGCCATGTGGATTTGGTTGAGAGCATTGGCGCTCCTGTATTGCTACGGTCGAGTAATGTGGCCCTTGAGTGTGATTTGATTGGGTATTTTGGTGTGTGTGTGTGTGTGTGTGTGTGTGTGTGTGTGTGTGTATTATCAATCTTTCTTGTTGATTTTGTCTACACATGTAAAACCAGAAAAATTGTCATCTCATTTTTATATATCAGAGGGTGACAGATGTACTTGCCTTTTCTAACGTAACGTTACTGCCATGCAGGACTATTCTGATGCAAAATGAAATGACTCAGGCGTTGCCAAGAAACACACATTTTCTTTTCGTATTTTTCACATCTCTTCTACATCCCTGTCCCTAGGCAAACATACGTCTAATATCTTTATGCTTCATTTGTATATCGTCAGAACCTCAGGAGAAAAGAATCATTCTCAATTCAATATCTTTCTCATTTCGTATATAAATTGACTATATATATATATATATATATATATATATATATATATATATATATATATATATATTATCAACGATTTCCTCTTCCTTTACGTGTTTCACATTTTATTGCCTTCTTGTATTTTCCTGTGAGCAGCACAAACGTTCCGTCGTAGTATCATTACTGTGAACATTTAGCGAACTGTAGTGTATTATTTCGTATTCATCCTGATGTAATGATCCTCTTATATTCTGCGGTTTCAACGCAGCCACATTAAATGTCAAACTTTTAAATGTTTCATACCTGCAGTGTTCTGGTGTATGACGGTGAAATGTGAAATTAAATGTAGTCAAGTTTTTACTGAATTTTATTGATGGTGTTAAGTTTAAGCTTAGCCTGATGCGGCCGAGCACACCACACCCCACCAGAGCCTTCAACCTCGCCAACTACCACACACAAGCTGGTGATGGTGCGGGCCCTAGCCTCAGGCGGCGACCAGGCACGCAATCCCACCACACACTTCCAACCCACACGCCACTCCCAGCCAGTGATAATGCGTGAACCTGCCGTGACCTGACACGGAATCTCACCTCCTCCCGGTACCACAGGCTCTCCGGTATCCCACAACTCGGGCTGGGTATACAGCAGCCAACTTATGGTGGTCATTAATATGGGTATGGAAAGCAGTGTCGCACTATCGCTTGAGAAAGAATCGTGCCTAACTTTTCCACAATAAAATGATACAGTGCGTGTTATATCGCCAACAGTTTCTTTGGTGTTTTAGAAAGGATAACAGTAAAAGATTATACATACGTACATACATATGTACACACACACACACACACACACAGATATAT